>CM032453.1:172355122-172389454 GCA_019049505.1 Pachyrhynchus sulphureomaculatus
TTTTTCCGCATTTTTACCTACTTTTGGGGTACAGAATTTCGTTGTAGATCCTGAGTTACTTCAAAATTATATATATATATATATATATATATATATATATATATATATATATATATATATATATATATATATTATAGGATTTTTTATTGCCTACAACATGCTATTTTTTTGAAAAAATTTTGGCGCGAAATTCAAATTGTTTTGAGCGTTTTAAATTTTTAAAATTGAATTAAAAAAAAACTAGGACTTACCCAGGCTCAAAAAAATATATATATTGTGTATTTTATGTCAAACTATGCCTGTGAATTTTTTCAGATTTTTAGAGGTGGGGGAAAATGGTTACAAACGCGAAAAACCGCTTTTTTCATCGTTTTTTTCCGCATTTTTACCTACTTTTGGGGTACAGAATTTCGTTGTAGATCCTGAGTTACTTCAAAATTATATATATATATATATATATATATATATATATATATATATATATATATATATACATATATATATATATATATATATATATATATATATATATATATATATATATATATATATATATATATGTAGTAATGGTTTTTCGGGTATCCCGTGTTTAGCTTGAAGTCCCTTGATGGACGGTTTCGCTGACGTTTCGATGGAATCTCATCCATCTTTTTCAAAGCGTTGATCACTGGTCGGTGTCTTGGCGTTGAATGTCGAGACTGGCCCTGAGTGCGCCGGTTTTATGTACTCGGGAGTGTTTTCTATTGGTCGGACGGATCTGGCCAATAGAGGCTCGGCTTTGGCTGCGCGTTGTCGGTCCTGTGGTTCTTTGTAATGTTTGTGTTGGTGAAGTAACATATGGTTGAATTATTGTTTCTCTTGGTTGGACTTGGTACTGGGATAGAATATGTTTCCAAGAGTTCGGTAAACGTTGGCTATCATCCCGATTATTTAAGTTGTTGGCCTCTTTTCTATTTCTATGGCTTCTTTGATTATCCTAGTGGATAGGTTATTACTTTTTTGTAGGGTTCTGGTTTTGTCAAAATCGATTTTGTGGCCGGTATTGTGTGCATGTTGTGCTAGAGAGGAGGTGGTGGATTTTTGTTTTACGGCGTTTTTGTGCTCGTCTCTTCTGGCACTAATTTTCCTGTTTGTTTGGCCTATGTATGAAAGACCGCAGTCCTGACACGGAATTTCATATACGCCTTGGTCTTCTAAGGCTATAATGTCTTTTGGTGTAGGTAGAATATCTTTAATTTTTTGGTTGGTTGTGTAAATGGTCTCAATTTGGTGTTTTCCTAGAAGTCTTCCTATTTTGTCTGTGATGCCTTTTACATATGGGAGAAATGCTTTTGTAGTATATGTCTTTCTTTCCTGTTTGTGTTGTTTATTTAGGGCCCGCCGGATCGTGTTTTGACTATATCCATTTGAAAGTAAAACGTTTCGAAGGAGCTTGGTTTCTTGTTGCAAATGTTCCTTGTCTGTTAGGGTTTCTGATCGGTGAGCTAAGGATTTGGCAACGGAGAAGAGTTGGGCTGGGTGATGATGTGAACTGGCATTTAAGTATCTGTTTGTGTGTGTCGGTTTTCTATATACTGAGTGAGACAAAGAACCATCTAATTTTCTTTGAAGCAAGACATCTAGGAATGGTAGTTGTTCTGCTGCCTCCCTTTCCATTGTAAATTTAATGTTTGGATGTATGTTGTTTAGTGTTCCAGAAACGTCAGCGAAACCGTCCATCAAGGGACTTCAAGCTAACACGGGATACCCGAAAAACCATTACTACATTTCACACCCGTGAGAACATTCGTCAAAACATATATATATATATATATATATATATATATATATATATATATATATATATATATATATATATATGTATATATACATATATACATATATATATATATATATATATATATATATATATATATATATATATATATATATATATATATATATATATATTATAGGATTTTTTATTGCCTACAACATGCTATTTTTATAAAAAATTTTGGCGCGAAATTCAAATTGTTTTGAGCGTTTTAAATTTTTAAAATTGAATTAAAAAAAAACTAGGACTTACTCAGGCTCAAAAAAATATATATATACTGTGTATTTTATATCAAACTATGCCTGTGAATTTTTTCAGATTTTGAGAGGTGGGGGAAAACGGTTACAAACGCGGAAAAACGACGAAAAAACGGTTTTTCGCCTTTTGGGGCACAGAATTTCGTTGTAGATCCTCAGTTGCTTCAAAATTATATATATATATATATATATATATATATATATAAATATATATATATATAATATATATATATATTATCGAAATACTATTGAATCATTTTATGTAATATAAAGATCATATTGCGACATTTTTCCCTTTAAAATCATGATTAAGGCAAGTTTAAGACAAGATTAAGACAAGATTAACACATTTTTAAGTTATTTTTTTTGTTTTGAGTAATTAGTCATACTTCATAATTCATCCAAATATATATAATTTTATAGAAATTAAAACATTTCTGTTTATAAAAACATCATATAGAAAAAAGATTTCCTATATCTAATTGAATTAGCGTTAACTTGGTAAAAATCCATATTCAACAACAAATTAAATACACATGTAAGTGTGATTTTTACTTTATAATATAAATATTTTTTTGCTTTATATTAATAAAATTAAGTAAAAATTACACTTCCATGTGTATTTAATTTGTTGAATATGGATTTTTTTACCAAGTTAACGCTAATTCAATAAATATAGAAAAATCTTTTTTCTATATGATGTTTTTATAAACAGAAATGTTTTAATTTCTATAAAATTATATAATTTGGATGAATTGTGAAGTATGACTAATTACTCAAAACAAAAAAAATAACTTAAAAATGTGTTAATCTTGCCTTAATCTTGTCTTAATCGTGATTTTAAAGGGAAAAATGGCGCAATATGGTCTTTATATTACATAAAATGATTCAATAGTATTTCGATAATATATATATATTTATATATATATATATATATATATATATATATATATATATATACATATATATATATATATATATATATATATATATATATATATATATATATTATCGAAATACTATTGAATCATTTTATGTAATATAAAGACCATATTGCGCCATTTTTCCCTTTAAAATCACGATTAAGACAAGATTAAGGCAAGATTAACACATTTTTAAGTTATTTTTTTTGTTTTGAGTAATTAGTCATACTTCACAATTCATCCAAATATATAATTTTATAGAAATTAAAACGTTTCTGTTTATAAAAACATCATATAGAAAAAAGATTTTCTATATTTAATTGAATTAGCGTTAACTTGGTAAAAATCCATATTCAACAAATTAAATATATATATATATATATATATATATATATATATATATATATATATGTATATATATATATATATATATATATATATATATATATATATATATATATATATACATATATGTATATATATATATATATATATATATATATATATATATATATATATATATATATATATATATATATATGTATATATATATATATATATATATATATATATATATATATATATATATTTCGTATATATATTCGTATATTATTTCGTCGTTTTTTCGCATTTTTACCTACTTTTGGGGCACAGAATTTCTTTGTAGTTCCTCAGTTGCTTTAAAAATTAATATATATATATATATATATATATATATATATATATATATATATATAATTTTAAAGCAACTGAGGAACTACAAAGAAATTCTGTGCCCCAAAAGTAGGTAAAAATGCGAAAAAAAAACGACGAAAAAAACGGTTTTTTTTTCTTTTTTTTTTTTTTTTTTTTTTTTTTTTTTTTTTTTTTTTCTTTTTCGCGCACCTCTAAAAATCTGAAAAAATTCATAGGCATAGTTTGACATAAAATACACAATATATATTTTTTTGGGCCTGAGTAAGTCCTAGTTTCTTTTCAATTCAATTTTAAAAATTTAAAAACGCTCAAAACAATTTGAATTTCGCGCCAAAAATTTTTAAAAAAAATAGCATGTTGTAGGCAATAAAAAATCCAACAACCGGAGATATCGCCAAAAAAAAACGAAAATCACGTTTTATAGATTTTTGAGGTTATGGGAAGGTCTAGAGGGCTGAAAATTTCAGGAAATTCATATTTTTTTATGTTCTACATGAGGATATTTTTTGTTTTTTAAAAGCGCTGGGGGCATTTTTCACCATCTTAACCGCCTAGACCCTTTATCATCATATCGCTGGATTTTCGATGACGCTCAGAGCTTGATAGAACAGTAAAAAGTCTTTCCGAAAACTTCAAATTAACTTGAACACTCAATTATAGGTTTTTGGGAACCAGCTTTTTGTTTTTCAACAATGTAGTAAATTTATACGCTTAAGATACAAAATTGTAAGTCCAAATAAATTTGCTCTTGCTTTATTTAAAAATTTCGCAGGAAAACTTGAACTTACTGCAAAATGAGTTTTAAAATGTTTCTACGCTATTAAATACACATGCTTCAGGATATAATAACGCAGAAAATGTTTTACTTAACTATTTAGTGAAACCGCACTGAAGTTTTAATTAATTTAGTAATTCGTAGCAAAATAAAACTTTATATACTCCTCCTTGTTGGGATGCAGTTATGAATATATAACAAATAAAACAGAAGAACCACGTTTAAATAAACACACTGCTCCTAAAAGTTATTTTGAAGCTTTTTATAAATAAATCTATTAGTGTTCCGTACAGAACACTTATAAGATCACTTAAGTGTCCGTCCGTTTGTCTGTCTGTCTGTTTGTCACACCCCAATTTTCTCCGAAACTATCTAACATAGAAAGTTGAATTTTGGCACTAATATAGGAATTGATGGCCTCATCAAAGCCGTGTAGTTTTGAAAGTTGAAATTTTTTTTTACTAGGTCATCGAGTGTCAAATGAAAGCTTGTAAAAATACGAGTTCAAAAATATATATAACTAGCCGGGCCCGCGGCTCCGCTCGCGTGGACTTGATTCACTACTATCGTCACTGCTTATTCCTTATGTTACCCAACGTAATAAAATATCTCCCATTATTTCCCCTTATCTCCCATTATTTCTCCTTAGCTCCCATTATTTTACCTTATCTCCCATTATCTAGGCTTATCTCGACTTATCTAAGCTTATCTCGACTTATCTAGGCTTATCTCGACTTATCTCGCAATATTTCTCTTTATCTCCCATTATTTCTCCTTATCTCCCATTATCTAGACTTATCTTTGCTCATCTCCCATTATTTCTCCTTATCTCTCATTATTTATACTTATGTCCAATTATCTCACCTTATCTCCCATTATCGAGGCTTATCTCGACTTATCTCCCATTATTTTTCCTTATCTCCTATTATAAATGATTCTCGAGTGATAAGCGCACTAATGGACAGACAGACAGACAGAGAGACGTTGCATTTTATATATATATATATATATATATATATATATATATATATATATATATATCTTTGCTACATGATATTGTTCCATATTGAAAGCTTTAGGCGGTGTATTGCAAGAGAACGCGCTAGCAGCAAACTTTTCTCCGACTTGATTCACTATTATCGTCACTGTTTATTCCTCATGTCACCTAACTTAATAAAATATATCCTATAACCTGTATGAATTTAAAAAATTACGTAAATCGGATAAGTGGTTCTCGAGGGATAAGCGCACTAACAGACAAACAGACAGACAGAGATACGTTGCATTTTATACATATTATAGATTATTATTATATAAACCTGGCCAAAGAATATATGTATGAATTTAAAAAAAGACACGTAAATTGAATAAGTGGATCTCGCCTGATAAACGCACTAATGGACAGACAAACAGACAGAGACATTCCATTATATATATATATTATAGATTATAGATATTCTCTGCTACATAATATTGTTCCATATTTAATGGTTTATGCTGTGCTTGCAAGGGAACGCGTTAGCGGCAAACTTTTTTTCAACTTTATTCACTATTTTACGTCACTGCTCATTCCTTATGCTACCTAACGTAATAAAATATAGCCTATAATCTGGCCAGAGAACATATGTATGTTTTAAAAAAAAAAGTACGTAAATCGGATAAGTGGTTCTCCAGTGACAAGCGCACTAACGGACAGACAGACAGACAGACAGAGAGACGTTGCATTTTATATATACTCGTATTATAGATGTAATACCTGTGCACACTTTTCTTTGTATTATTTTTTAAAAAATTGCGAAAAAATTGCTGTCCCCCCTCTTTCTCGAAAAGTACTGATCAGAAAATTTTGAAAAAATTCTGGAATATTCTCTATAGGGTGTAGATTGAACGAAAATTATTACGAGTGCATTACCTTTAATAATTTATCTGGTATATAAAAAAAATTGATGGTCATCATTTTTCAGTAAAGAAAGAAAAACCTTTGTGGAAAACTCATTTGGGATGTGACAATTTTTTTATTTCAAAAGCAATCAACTTACGGAACACTAATTGCGCAAGTTCAACTTGCACTTGACCGGTTATTTTTAAATTAAAAGAGTTAAAAGAAATAAAATTTGAAATTTTTAGCAAAATAACAAGTTTGGTGGGTTATTATTTTCTTGGATAAAATTGCTAGTGCTTAATTGACAGTCTACATTTAATGATCCCTTAAAAATCCTTCATTGCCATATACAGGGTGTCCCAGTATTCCGTGTACATAGAGTTATTGTGGATTTCTGGGATGAAAATATAACCTGAACTAACCCAACTTACCTTAGTCGGGTTATATTTTTATTTTAGTTTTTCTTAAGTAACTTTCTTAATTATACTATTTATACAAGATTCGGTGCTAAGGGGTTTTCTGAGATGAGAAATCTAAATCAGCTCACAGTTTTGTTATAAATTGTAGAGGGTGCCACTTATTGCACTGTATGTACTTTTAAATTGTCATAACTTTTTTATACCACTCTGTATAATATTTTTAATAAAATATTCGTATTTTTCGCCGTCCTCTGTCTAAAAAAGCTCTCTCGGTAAATGTTGCTCCGAGCAACAGTTTCTGAGATAATTGGATGTTTGTTTCCATGTTTTAATTCCATTGTCAAATTCGCAAATGCGTTCTCACATTATGCGCAAAATGGGGTGGTGCGCCATCGTGTATGAAAATATGTCGCGATGTATATTGTTGGGTAAGTTTTCCAATAATTCAGGAATAGTTTCCCGGATGAAATTCAAGTAAACGTCACCATCAAGTCGATCTGGTAATCTAAACGGCCCGATCAATGTTCGCGACAAATCCCATCCAGACATTAATACTGAATTCGCGTTGAAACTGTATTTCTTGCACAGCATGTGGGTTTTCTTCAGCGTAAACATGATTATTATGCATATTTGTTATACCACAGCCTGCTTCGTCTGTAAAAGCCGAAACCTGATGGGCTTAAATTGGCCAATTTCTCGAAGTCGCCTCTCAATATTAGCAAAAATCTGATGGTTAGGAATCCGACGATTCGGAAATCTTTCGTGATATACGCGAGTACTTTTGCGACCATTGTCGTTGCGAAACACTAAAATCGAATCAGTTTGTTCACCAAAAGTGTACTCAGTAATAATTTAGATTTAAAACACTGTTGAGCTTGAGAAGAGATTAATTGTCGTTAGTACTCGTAAAACTCTTAAAAATTACTTTCTGTCAGTATTACTACAAGCCAGTTAAGGCATAGAAGATATGATACCTTATGTCATTGTCAGAGTGATTTTTGAGTGTTGCCAAGTGAAGAAACATGAGAAGGAACGCATTTGCAAATTTGACAATGGAAACAAAACATCCCACTATCTCAGAAACTGTTGCTTGAAGCAACATTTACCAGGAGTGTTTTCTTGGATAGGTGATGGCGGAGAATACGAATATTTAATTAAAAATATCATACAGAGTGGTATAAAACAGTTATAACAGTTTAAAAGTATACACAGTGGAATAAGTGGCGCCCCCTACAGTTTGCAACAAAACTGTAAGCTGATTTCGATTTCTCATCTCAGAAAGCCCCTTAGTACAGAATTTTGTAGAAACAGTACAATTATTAAGAAAGCTACTTAAGAAAAACTAAAATAAAAGTATAACTTTGACACCCTGTATCTCAAAAATTACGAATTTTTGGACTAAGATAAGTTGAGTTAAATGGTCATATTTTTATCCCAGAAATCTACAGTAACTGTATGTTCACGAAATACTGGGACACTCTGTATAGATTCTCAGAACTCATTGAATTTTATTTTTTTATGCGAAAATTTGTTCATAATTTCTTGAACTATTAATAAAACATTGTAAAAAAACGGCTAGTAAAAATATTTTTTATTCATCTCTTAATTTACTCCTCTAGAATACCCCTTTAAGAAACACCGTTATACTATTATTAAATAGCGATTAACTAAATTTATTTTTATTTGGTATATATATATATATATATATATATATATATTATATATATATATATATATATATATATATATATATATATATATATATATATAAGAAAGAGGAAGGACAGTAACAGGGCACTGGCAACAAACAATCCTAAGTTTAACTGCTGGGAAACGCCCTTATAAGGAGAAGAGATGAGCAATCAAAGATCTAAAGGCTCCAGTATCTGCTTTTTATTTTTATTATCGAGCTTTCGCTGCCTAATGGTAGCTTCTTCTGGATTCTAAAAATGCAAACCAGGTACAGAAAACAAACTAAAACGTTCGTTTTTTAAAACGTGATTAAATGAATTGTACGACTGAATGTGAAATTACTTACAAAAATTTAGCAGTTAGTTCATCTCTGGTGAAGACAATGAAATTTGCATTTTTGTTGGCCAGGTGGTATGCATGATTACACAAAACATGATTAAAAGACACTTAGAGAGTTACACAAATATTAAAAATAAAAATGTTGTCAATAAACATTAGTTAAAACACTTTTTAAAGACAGAAACACAACTGCAAGAAACCATGATGTTGAAATGGTACTCCATTTTAAAATTTTTGTGACGTCGAGTTTAGTAACTATTTAGTGATCTTTGAGTCCGAACCGGACAAAGTTGGTAGTCTATGTCGTCATCAGGTCGACAAAAAAAGCATTAAAGTTAGGGATGTGGTAAATTTTTTAGGTAGATGCTAATTTTAGATAAATTATTTATTATTAATGATATCTATTTTTTAGTTATAATTTTATAAAAAAGGGGGGAACTTAAATTTGATGAATGTTGCTCTTCGACGAGTTATTGATTATTAATTATATTAATTCTTTAATTTTATAATCAAGAGATTCATAGGCTAATTTAAAAATTTAAAAATTTGAAATCGAAAATTAATACTGGAAGTTATATATTATTAGTCATATTTAATTTTTTATTATGTAATTTTAACAAGAAAACATAGAAAAGTAACTGGTAATAAATAGCAAAAAATGACAGAAAGAGATCAGAAACGTCAACTTTACTAGAAACTAATTTTTTCATAAAGATCGTTCTTTTTTATTGGTTTGGTATAGTTTTGTGTTAGCAAATAAGTATACATGGAGCTCAATCCTTCGATGTCTTTTTTGTGGTTGAGATTATTTTTACAGGTTTTTATGTAACACATTTCCAAGAAACTTCTTCTGAAATAATTAGTCTCAACATCCAGAATGAAGCTGTTGTTGTATTGTACTCTGTGATCTGTATTATTTACGTGTAAGCTCAAGCTAGTTGCGTTAGGTTTGTGTTTACTATCACTTTTGTGCAACGCTAATCTCTTAGAGAGCTTTTGTGAAGTTTGTCCAACGTAGACCAAACCACATTGGCAGGGAATGCCATAGATTATATTAGATCTTTGTAAAGTATCGGTTTTATCTTTTAAATTGGTATAAAAACAATTCATTCTTTTTATGTTGTAGTTGGCAATTTTAATGTTTGTATTTTTAAAAAGAGAAGACAAGGACTCCTTCAATAGTACATTCCACAGACAAAAAATTGGCGTCCCAATGGGAAGTGCTATTTCACCAATCCTGGCCGAAATTGTTATGAATAAACTTCTTTATTTTGTTATTTCAAGGGTTGAATTTGAATTTCCCCTTCTGTTTCAATATGTTGATGACTTGTTAGTCGCTTTACCTGCTGGAAGTGTACAGAACACTCTTAACATTTACAATTCTTTCAATCATAAGTTAGTATTTACTGTTGAGGAGGAGACTGACTGTGCTGTTCCGTTTCTGGATACTAGGGTTGTACGCTCAGAAAATAATACAGTCAAACTGGACTGGTATAGGAAAAAATCAAGTTCTGGTAGATATATCCCCTTCCATTCTTATCACCCTATGAAACAGAAACTGAACATCATCAGAGGACTAAAGAACAGAATAGATAAAATTTGCCACCCCTCATTTAAAGAAAAAAATGTAAAACTGTTGGAAGACATTTTGTTGGACAATTACTATCCGAAAGCTCTAATTAGAAAGAATTTTCAAAGACCTCTCCTTCCAATTAATCCAACTGTCACCACTAATGTCGATATTAAGGTAGGAAAGTTGCAATACATTGAAGGCCTTTCCCAGTCCTTGTCTTCTCTTTTTAAAAATACAAACATTAAAATTGCCAACTACAACATAAAAAGAATGAATTGTTTTTATACCAATTTAAAAGATAAAACCGATACTTTACAAAGATCTAATATAATCTATGGCATTCCCTGCCAATGTGGTTTGGTCTACGTTGGACAAACTTCACAAAAGCTCTCTAAGAGATTAGCGTTGCACAAAAGTGATAGTAAACACAAACCTAACGCAACTAGCTTGAGCTTACACGTAAATAATACAGATCACAGAGTACAATACAACAACAGCTTCATTCTGGATGTTGAGACTAATTATTTCAGAAGAAGTTTCTTGGAAATGTGTTACATAAAAACCTGTAAAAATAATCTCAACCACAAAAAAGACGTCGAAGGATTGAGCTCCATGTATACTTATTTGCTAACACAAAACTATACCAAACCAATAAAAAAGAACGATCTTTTATGAAAAAATTAGTTTCTAGTAAAGTTGACGTTTCTGATCTCTTTCTGTCATTTTTTGCTATTTATTACCAGTTACTTTTCTATGTTTTCTTGTTAAAATTACATAATAAAAAATTAAATATGACTAATAATATATAACTTCCAGTATTAATTTTCGATTTCAAATTTTTAAATTTTTAAATTAGCCTATGAATCTCTTGATTATAAAATTAAAGAATTAATGTAATTAATAATCAATAACTCGTCGAAGAGCAACATTCATCAAATTTAAGTTCCCCCCCTTTTTTATAAAATTATAACTAAAAAATAGATATCATTAATAATAAATAATTTATCTAAAATTAGCATCTACCTAAAAAATTTACCACATCCCTAACTTTAATGCTTTTTTTGTCGACCTGATGACGACATAGACTACCAACTTTGTCCGGTTCGGACTCAAAGATCACTAAATAGTTACTAAACTCGACGTCACAAAAATTTTAAAATGGAGTACCATTTCAACATCATGGTTTCTTGCAGTTGTGTTTCTGTCTTTAAAAAGTGTTTTAACTAATGTTTATTGACAAAATTTTTATTTTTAATATTTGTGTAACTCTCTAAGTGTCTTTTAATCATGTTTTGTGTAATCATGCATACCACCTGGCCAACAAAAATGCAAATTTCATTGTCTTCACCAGAGATGAACTAACTGCTAAATTTTTGTAAGTAATTTCACATTCAGTCGTACAATTCATTTAATCACGTTTTAAAAAACGAACGTTTTAGTTTGTTTTCTGTACCTGGTTTGCATTTTTAGAATCCAGAAGAAGCTACCATTAGGCAGCGAAAGCTCGATAATAAAAATAAAAAGCAGATACTGGAGCCTTTAGATCTTTGATTGCTCATCTCTTCTCCTTATAAGGGCGTTTCCCAGCAGTTAAACTTAGGATTGTTATATATATATATATATATATATATATATATATATATATATATATATATATATATATATATATATATATATATATATATATGTATATAATATATAACTGTTAACATGTAAATCATTTAAACCAAAAGATCCAACTAGATATAAGGTAGGAAAAAATATAATAAACACTAATATTTATTCTCTACATATAAGTGTATAAAACAACACTAATCATCAATTTTACATCTTAAACATTAACACTAATAAAAAAATTTTTTTTTTTTCTTGTAGTTCTGAAAATGGTTTAAATAAAATAAACCGAAACGTTAACCAAAAATAAACTTGTTTCATTAAAAATTGACCGCAAGACCAAGAACAAAAAACTATCGTAAATTTATATATATAAAGGGTGATTCATTTAGAGGTACTTTTTGTGATGGGGATTTAATTGCAGATTGCGCATGCGTCGTGTCAACTGAAGTGGCATTCCTGTTCAGTAGTGTTTGACAATTCATAATGGAAAGACTTAGCCCGGCACAGCGTCTACAAATTGTTCAACTTTATTACGAAAATGGGCGTTCTACGAGGAATGTGTATCGGACGCTTAGAGCAACTTATGGTCCACATAATCGGCCAACCGAACGCACAATTCGCTCTACCGTCAATAAGTTTGAGACCCAATTTTCATTATTGGATAATGCTCGACCGAATGGACCACATCCAGCACGTAGTGAAGAAAATATAGGGGCGGTAGCGGAGAGTGTACGCGAAGACCGTGAAGTACGTACGTAAGGATCTTTCTTTAAAAGCATACAAAATTCAACTAGTGCAACAACTGAAGCCGACCGACCTTCCGAATCGTTTCCGTTTTAGTCGTTGGGCTCTTGACAAGCTTGCAGAGGATCCACTGTTTTCGAGAAAAATTTTGTTCACCGATGAGGCCCATTTTTGGCTTAATGGGTTCGTAAATAAACAAAATGCCCGTATTTGGGGTGATGAACAACCTGAAGAGGTTCAAGAGCTGCCATTAAATCCAGAAAAAACAACTGTTTGGTGTGGTTTATGGGCCGGTGGAATAATCGGTCCATATTTCTTCAAAACAGAGGCCGGCCGGAATGTTACTGTGAATGGTGACCGTTATCGCGCCATGATAATAGACTATTTGATGCCAGAAATTGAAGCCCGTGGTCTCGACGAAATTTGGTTCCAACAAGATGACGCCACTTGCCATACAGCCCGTGAAACCATGGCTTCACTGTGAGAGCAATTCGGCGAACAGATCATTTCACGCTATGGACCAGTGAATTGGCCGGCTAGATCATGTGACATCACACCTCTTGACTTTTTCCTTTGGGGCTATGTAAAGTCCAAAGTCTACATGGATAAGCCAGCTACAATTGAGGCATTGGAGGCCAATATTACTCGAGTCATTGGCCAAATACCACTCGAAATACTCACACGCGTCATTGAAAATTGGAACTTCAGAATGGACGTTGTTAACCGTAGTCGCCGACAACATTTGAAAGAAATTATCTTTAAGAAATAATTGTAAAGAATGGTTCTTTTATATGATAATAAAGATTATAAAATAAAATTGTTTTTATTCATTTTTTTTTATTTAAAAAAAAGTACCTCTAAATGAATCACCCTTTATATATATATATATATATATATATATATATATATATATATATATATATATATATATATATATATTTAGTAAATGTTCTCGACCGTTAAAATTTATAAGAAAGTGTAGAGATTTTGGGAAAGCGGTCTTGAATAAAATACTTATTTGTTGTTAAAGAAAAACTCTATATTTCGCTGATATTTTTTCAGCTTCATCTGGAGTTAAAAACTAAAAAATGACAAAGCAGTCTGATGGATAAGACCGAATATATGAACAAAACTGAAACGCTTTTACGTGATACATCAACTTACATTCAATTAAATCGGGACCCCACCACTACAGTGCAAACAAATTTTAATCTTCTAATAAAAAGTCTTAAACAAAATGGAGAAATAACTGAACAGGATGCCAAGAAACTTACTATTTATAACTCGACTTTCCCAAGGTTATACTGTCTACCTAAAATACACAAAACAGACATTCCATTAAGACCTATTGTTAGTTCGGTGAACGCTACCACATATGAATTATCGAAGTATCTATCAGATATTCTGAGTACCGCACTTGGAAATACTACTGACTATAATATTAAAGATACATTTTCCTTTGTAAATGCAGTCAATGGTTTGCAAGTACCAACAGATTATGTGTTGCTCTCATTGGATGTAATATCGTTGTTTACGAACATACCACTTGAATTGGTAATTGAAATCTTGGGCAATAAGTGGGATCTTATAAAGATACATACTAGTTTATCAAAAAACAATTTTTTAAAATTAATCACATTTATCTTTAAAAACACTTATTTCGGATTCAATAATAAATTTTTATAGTCAAATATTTGGTACACCTATGGGCTCACCTATTAGTCCAATCTTAGCCACCATAGTTTTAGACCATTTGCTTGACTATGTGTTACCGAAGTTACCGTTTGGAATCCCTTTTATGTACAAATATGTGGATGATATTATATGTTCCGTACCTGCTAACTGCACTCAAGTAATTTTGGACATTTTTAACTCTTTTCATAATAAACTACAATTTACAGTGGAAACTGAAAAAGATCACAGTGTACCTTTTCTAGACACAAAAGTTATAAGAAATTCAGATAATAAAATCATTTTAGACTGGTTCCAAAAACCCTCGGCATCAAACAGATTTATCAACTTCTTTTCCAACCATCCCTCTAACCAAAAATTTAATACAGTTACAGCTATGAGAAACAGAATAACTCACATCAGTGACGAAAGCTTTTTACACACAAACTTAAAAAAACTTTTTAATATCTTTCTCAATAACGGATTTCCAAAACACATTCTAAAAAGGATTATTTACAACTCCAATATTTATGATGGGCCCTTAGATGACAACAGTCACGAACCTAAATATATCAAACTACCATTTATACCCGAATTAACTAACAAAATAGTAAAAATTTTTAAAAAAGTTTCCTCACCTAAGGATTGCAAAATATAATACCCTGAGTAATTGGACCCTGTTCAGTAAAGTTAAACAAAAAACTCCTCTTTTTTATAACAACAATATAGTATACAAGATATCCTGTCTAGATTGTAATGGTCTCTACATTGGACAAACATCTCAATGGCTCAAGCAGAGAGTAACACAGCACAGGAGTGATTGCTTAATAGGAAAGAACTCTTGTGCTGCAACGAACCATCATCATATATCAACGGGACACCAATTGGATTTTAAGAATGTAAAGATTCTGGAACAAGAAAACAATCATAAAAAACGCTTGTTCCTTGAGATGTGTCACATTAACAAAGAAACACATTCCATAAATTATAAGTTAGACACCAACAATTTGACTAATATATACTGTAATATTTTAAATAACTTAACATCATACAATTAATAGTCATATCCTATTTACTAACAATGTACAAAATAACATTTTCTATACTGAACCACTGTTCAGATTTCTGAAGAAATAAACACAATAAATAACAACAGTGTCACTGCAGCCAGAGCCACAGTATGTTGTTTCGTCTTGTCTGTTCGTTGTTCTGTTAGTTATATATATTTAAATTGAATGTATTTTTTTGTGATACCTCTTCCAATGGAGGAATACTTTGGTTGGTGAGTTTTTCCGTTTTGTAATATGATAAACTTACCAAAAGACTGCTTTGTCATTTTTTAGTTTTTAACTCCAGATGAAGCTGAAAAAATATCAGCGAAATATAGAGTTTTTCTTTAACAACAAATAAGTATTTTATTCAAGACCGCTTTCCCGAAATCTCTACACTTTCTTATATATATATATATATATATATATATATATATATATATAATATATATATATATATATATATATATATTTTATATATATATATATATATATATATATATATATATATATATATATATATATATATATATATATATATTTATATAGATGCGCTACAAGATTTTTCTAACTGCTCCACCGCCTACATTTATATCCTAATCAAATAATGTACTTCAAAATAGATTTAAAACGTAGTAGCTCGAAATGGGGCTTGCAATAACACGAGAAGACAGATAAAAAGGAAGAAACATTTCAGCACGAATGAACAAAATACCACGTTTGGGATTTCAGTTACCGAAAAGTTTGCCGAAAATATCTTATCAACAGTGTTTTGCTAATGGAATATTAAGGAAAACCGAAAATAATTTCCTATACTTCGTCTAAAAGCAAGTTCTGTATTTATTTGTTTTCATTATGCGAATTATCTACGCCTGTTATTGTTTATATTTACATTACAGTTTATATTCTGAAACTAGACTATTAATCTCAAGTTTTCGGATTAACTGAGAAAGTTAAATAAGTGCTTTTAGAACCTTTAAGAACATATTATTTTATCTCGCTATCTTTTGAATATTTGGGAGGAATGACTTCTTGTCTTGTCTCTAGGTGTGTCTCATTTCAGTTACTCCAGAATTATGATCTTAAAATTTATAAAAGATATCAAAAAGATGACAGTACTAGAAAATAGTTTCCAAAATCGGGTGCTGATTCCACCAAATGAGGCACATTGTGAATTAGAAATATCAGATTCGGGTCCTTCATTTTGCTAGTAAAATTATAACACATTTTCTTCTTCTTGTGGTATGTCTGAAAAGGTCTGTTTGTGGCTCTCGTGTTTCCTCAGAGAGCGTTCTTTACGAGTGGCAGTCGACGGATTTCTTTCTAACACCTTCACTATCAACGCCGGTGTGCCCCAAGGCGCCATACTGTCCCCTACTCTCTTTCTCATTTACATTAACGATCTGCTGAAAAAGACCGAGAATCCAATCTACAGCTTTGCAGATGACAGTACGCTTATCTCTTCATTCACTTTGAACGCTCGGACATCGGCTACTCAGACGAATTTTCGCAGACCGCAGGAAGTCATTCAACTTAACAAAGATCTGGAAGAAATTCTACCTTGGGGTGACAGTAACCAAGTGGAATTTAACGCTACAAAAACCCAGGTAGCCGTTTTTTCTAAAAAAGTTAACTTTGCTAAACCATGGTTATTTCGGGGCACTCTATTTCTCTAGCACCGTCGCTCAACTTGTTGGGCATTAATTTGGGAACAAATATGTCCTGGCAGGAACATCTTGCAGGCATAGCAAGGAGAGCTTCTCAAAAGTTGGGAATATTATTTCGAACCAGAAAGCTTTACACTCCACAACAACTGTTAATTCTTTACAAAACTCAAATTCGACTAACTATGGAATATTGCTCCCATGTTTGGGGCTCCGCTCCCAAACATACACTGTATTTGTTGGATTCTGTTCAGAGGAGAGCTATTCATCTGATTGGAGCCCCGGAACTGACCGGCGGCCTTGATTTACTGGAACATCGAAGAACGGTTGGTGACTTGAGCCTATTCTACAAGTATTTTCATGGAAAGTGTTCGAAGGATGTAGCCCACTTAATTCCTCCCAGAGCGGTGCATATTAGAAGTACACGTCACGCTAATACTTCACATCCGTATGAGGTTCAGCTTGTTACTCCTCGTACAACGCCTTTCAAGCAGTCTTTTATAAGGAGAACATCATCCCTTTGGAATAATTTGCACAGGACTGTATTTCTCAACGAGTACAATTTACAGCGATTCAAGAACAACTTTCCTGCAGCACGTGTGCTAAACCCATAAAAAAAAAACATTTTCATTTTCATAACTTCGATTTTCGTAAAGCTAGTACTACAAAATTTGGCTATGGTGTACGTGCTGAATATTTGATTATAAGGCTAATAAAATGTTCAAAATATTAATTCAAGATCAGCAATAGTCAAAATCTATACCTAAAGATCTGGTAGTGGTTCTAAACAACAAAAGATAGTTAAAAAAATGCTAATTCAATATACAAAAATCTGTTTTTTTTTCGAACACTAAAAGAGATACGTAACTGAAACCTGACGTATCCCATACTTTTAATTTTTAAATATTAAAAAAAGTCGGTAAAAGATTCAGTACTTTCCTTGCAAACATGTAGTTCTAAAACAAGTACTGAATTTGACTTTCTCAAGTAAAAAATGAGTACATTCCCCTCTTTCATTTCCTTCCCATAAAACGAGGTTAATTAGGAACTGTAGGTTTTATCCATACTTCACTTATTATGTTATCATCTCGTTTGAAAGTTATCGTGCCAACAGATCGACAACTGACAGTCAGATAGACAAAGCGACGAAAAAAAGTAAATATTTCGGAAGATAATTTCCTTACGAATACAACATTTCCCTTTAACAAGGGCAGTAAATACAATAATTTGTCTGCTGTGTCATAAGTACGTTTCCGTTCATATGTCTAAACCTTGTTCCATATTCACCTCAATATGTTTTTAAGTTAATATATAATCAGATCTCGATCCCTTCCATGTACCATTTCTATTAAAATTCTTATAATACTACTGAAACAAGATGCTCCCATAATTTTTACTCCCTTTCCCTATTAAAATTAAAAGCAATAAGAAGTAATTTAATTTTCATATTTCTGCAGTCCAAGAACTTTGAAAAGGACGTCAAGCACTATACACATCTATAACGCACTATCCTGCCCCTTTTCAATCCGTTCATCTAACTCGGAATCTTAATGTAGTGTAATGACTCCTAAAACGCGAAGAAAAAGCAAAAATCTCCAAGGATGTTTTTTTCACGAATACAAAACTTTCCTTTAGCAAAAAAAATAATAATGTAATTTTCAGATCCCTCCAATCCCAGATTCCTGAAAAGGATATATACACGATGTAAACGACTAACAACACCCTGTTAACACTATATATTTTTTGGCAATAAATTACACAGGTCAACATTTGATCTAAAAAAAAACACTCGGAGCGGTATGGTCCTTATGGGGTTTTTGGGGTCGCTGAGTACGATGAACGGGTTGGTTAACCTTCATCACATCAGATTCGAGGTCATTTGAAGGTCAAATAGAGAAAAAACCGTAGGAAAAATCTGAAAAATTTCATGCGTATGTTTTTGAGGTCCTTGAGTCCGAATCCGTAGTTTGTTTGACCTTACGCCTTTTCCCAGAGGTCATTTGAAGGTCATTTGAAAGTCAAATAGAGAAAAAACCGTAGGAAAAATCTAAAAAAATTTATGCGTATGTTTTTGAGCTCTCTGAGTCCGAATCCGTAGTTTGTTTGACCTTACGCCTTTTCCCAGTGGTCATTTGAAGGTCAAATAGAGAAAAAATCGTGGAAAAAATCTGAAAAAATTCATGCGTATGTTTTTTGAGGTCCCTGAGTCCGAACCCGTAGTTTGTTTGACTCAAGCCGCCTTTCAGAGGTCATTTCATCATCAGTTTATGTTTATTTGAAAAATATGTATAGTCATTTTACGTTGTTAAATTTAATTTTGTTTTTATCGTACACTTGCGAAGCATACAGAGGTTAATTTACGGTACATTTTTATTAATTATATCTTATACATATCATTTTACATTTACGTTAATATATCACAATCAAAAATGTCTTTTATGCTGCTCGGTCATTACAAGGGAATTAATAGAATTATATATATATATATATATATATATATATATATATATATATACACATATATATATATATATATATATATATATATATATATATATATATATATATATATATATATATATATATATATACATATATATATATATATATATATATATATATATATATATATATATATATATACATATATATATATATATATATATATATATATATATATATATATATATATATATATATATACATATATATATATATATATATATATATATATATATATATATATATATATATATAATAGAATAGATTATAATCTAGTCTATTGCCATAATATTGAAGGGTTAGTGCAAGAATACGGTATAGAATACACAGCAAGTGATTGGCGACTGTTTATAGATTCTTCAAAAAGAAGCTTAAAAGCTATCTTGTTACATAATGGAA
Organism: Pachyrhynchus sulphureomaculatus; assembly: GCA_019049505.1. Classification (NCBI taxonomy): domain Eukaryota; kingdom Metazoa; phylum Arthropoda; class Insecta; order Coleoptera; family Curculionidae; genus Pachyrhynchus; species Pachyrhynchus sulphureomaculatus. Next base: position 172,375,141 of record CM032453.1, read on the forward strand.
ATATTTATGCCCCTTTACCAGTCTCTCATTCTGTTGTATTAGATGCAGAATACCATAATTTTGAGTTGCCATTGCAAAAATTCAATTACGATCAAAACCAGTGGGAACTTTGTGGGGACTTAAAGATATTTACACATTTCTTATCCGTGCTTTATTTGTGAGTGGAATAGTCGGGCTCGAGATGAGCATTATGTGAGGAAAGACTGGCGTTGAGACAAGAATTAATTCCAGGTGAAAAAAAACATCCTTTAAACCTTTGAACAGTATTAAAACATTTGCTTGCATCAGTCTACCTGCCATTATTTAGCTTATATTTCACATATTAATTCCCTTGTAATGACCGAGCAGCATAAAATACATTTTTGATTGTGATATATTAACGTAAATGTAAAATGATATGTATAAGATATAATCAATAAAAATGTACCGTAAATTAACCTCTGTATGCTTCGCAAGTGTACGATAAAAACAAAATTAAATTTAACAACGCAAAATGACCATACATATTTTTCAAATAAACATAAACTGATGATGAAATGACTTATAATGACCTCTGAAAGGCGGTTTGAGTCAAACAAACTACGGGTTCGGACTCAGGGACCTCAAAAACATATGCATAAATTTTTTCAGATTTTTCCTACGGTTTTTTTTCTATTTGACTTTGAAATGACCTTCAAATGACCTCTGGGAAAAGGCGCAAGGTCAAACAAACTACGGATTCGGACTCAGGGGACCTCAAAAACATGCATAAATTTTTTCAGATTTTTCCTACGGTTTTTTTTCTATTTGACCTTCAAATGACCTCTGGGAAGAGGTGTAAAGTCAAACAAACTACGGATTCGGACTCAGGGACCTCAAAAACATACGTACGAAATTTTTCAGATTTTTCCTACGGTTTTTTCTCTATTTGACCTTCAAATGACCTTGAATCTGATGTGATGAAGGTTAACCAACCCGCTCATCGTACTCAGCGACCCCAAAAACCCCATAAGGACCATACCGCTCCGAATGTTTTTTTTTAGATCAAATGTTGACCTGTGTTATTAAAAATAATAACACTTTTTATAAGACGTTATACAGTCAGTCCAAAAAGTCTTCATATACCACCTGCTTTCTATACTATTTTTCTGTTACGTTTAATTAATTAATTGGAACAAAACATGTTTAAATTAATATGTGAAACTAAACCAATGAGGATTATTATTAAAACCAACTACGGAACATTTTATTTAGAAGTAACGTCACTGTTATAAAAATGTAAACAAAATCAATGTCGAAAAAATCTCCATACATTAGCAATTACCAATAATAGTTTGACAGAATTTAACGGAAAATAACAACTTCGTTTAAAATAATATTTAGTGGGACCGCCGCCCAGTGGGAAAAACGAAAAATCGTGTTTCAAAATTGTCTAGAGCCTTCAATTTTGGTTCGATTTGAACGATTTTTTTTAAATTGAAGCTTATTAAATTCCGAACAAAGTTGTCGAAGCCGATTTTTCAATTAAACTTTTGTTTCAAAATGGCGGACGTTGGTTTCTGATTATATAGCGTTAGCTGTTGTAGCCATTTTCTAGCTGTGTGAGCTGTCCTTTTCTGCGTGTATCGCTGTTTTTTGTATCTTTGTCTACGATACTAAATTTACAGCAGCAATATTCTAGCAATAACTGCATGAAAATTTAAATCCCGCAACTAAACTTGAACAACTTGAATGATCTGACTGCCACAGTCTAAATGCCACAGAGAAACTTTCTTGCTCGATTCAATTTTGGCATCCGCCATACTTGATTTGTCATTTTAAGTCAATTGTTGAAACATATTTATAATTAACAACCTTAAAGAAATTATTTATGCAAATGTTATGGATATAAAATAATAATGGTACGTTTATTCATATTTATAATACTTTTATTGTTCATGGCAGCCATTTTGGGTTCATTATTATTAATCTTGTAACTGTGATATTAGATATATTATCTGCGACATAAAAAAACATACATACACGCATTTTAGCACAACTTGGTTTGAAACTGTAAGCGATTTCTGTGTCTCAGTCGCTATATAATCAGAAACCGCCATTTTGAAGACGTCCACCATTTTGAAACAAAAGTTTAATTGCAAAATCGGCTCCGACAACTTTGTTCGGAATTTAATAAGCTTGAATTTAAAAAAAAAAAATCGTCCAAATCGAACCAAAATTGAAGGCTCTAGACAATTTTGAAACACGATTTTTCGTTTTTCCCCACTGTGCGCCGTTGGCGTTGATAATCTCCTGTAACCTTTTTGTCATGCTTGCAACCAGCTCTCTAGTAACTTCTGATGGCATGTTCTCTCATTTGTTCAATATTCTGTTTTTCAATTCTTCTCTATTTGAAATATTGTGTTCGCGAACGCGCCGTTTAACTTTCTCCCATATATGCTCAATGGGGTTAACATCGGTTGATTGCGGAGGTGTATGAAGCTGCATCCTCGCACCAAATTTGGGGTATGTTTCGGATCATTGTCCTATTGGAAAATGTTTCTTTTTTCGAGAGCTAATTTTTGGACACTTTCTCGTAAATTGTCTCTCAAAATGTTCAGATAAACATGCTGATCCATGGTACCATTAACAAAATGTAAATTTCCAACCCCTGCAGCGGACATGCATCCGCAAAGCAGAACACTGCCACCCTCTTGTCTCACCGTGGAACAAATATTTTTAATGCCGAATACGGTATTCTTCTTTCTCCAAACTCTTTAGTTTTGCCATCAGACCCAAAAAGGTTAATTTTCGTTTCATCACTAAAGATTACGGATTCTCATTCAGCAGGTTTAGTAACGTATTCCCTAGCAAAAGCTAACCGCTTTTTGCGATTATCTTTCGAAATTAACGGCTTCTTCCTGGCTGCACATCCCTTATAGCCTGCCCTGTGTAAATAGTTTCTCACTGTTTGTGAAAAAATATTTTTCTAAAATAATTCCCGTGCTTTTTTTATTTTTGGTGCACTTTTCTTGGGATCTATAATTATTCTTCTGACAATACTCACCTCTTCACGTAGTGTCAGTTTCTTGGGACAACCGGAGCGTGGTCGAATTTCATAGGAACCCCGTTGATTTATACTGCTTTATAATATACTCAACAGTAGCATGCCACTTTTTAACAATTTTTCCTATATTTCTAAACGATTTTCCATCTTTCCACAAATCAATTATGATCTTTCAAACTTGAAATGGGATTTCACAATTTCTTTCGCTCATTTTTAATATTACTTTGGAAACCCACTGCAAAATTACTAGTGACAGATTATAAAGTATGGCCGAAAATTATTCATTTGTTTTCAGTTTAGCGAGCAATAGATAGCTTGATAAAATGCGGCTGATTATAACTGGTCTGTGGATGATTCGAAACAAGTTTTCTTCACAGATGAAACTAGAGTTAGTCTAAAACATCCAGATGGTCGTGAGCGAGTATGGAGAAGACCAGGAGAGAGGTTTGCTCCTTGCTCCTTACAATATTTCTGCAAGGATTCCATTCGGCGGTGACTCTGTTATGTTCTGGGGTGGCATCTGCTTTGATGCTCGCACAGAGTTAGTTCCTGTCCGTACGAGATCCATGAATGCTGACTACTATCTTGAGAATATTGTAATAGAACATGTGATGTCTTTCGGTCATTTAGTGGGGCCCAATTTCCTGTTTATACAAGACAACGCTCGACCTCACGTGGCTAGGGAAGTACTCGATTATCTTAATGAGTCCAAACAGGCCTGTTACCCTGCAGAGGAGCACATTGCTATAACAGAAACTCGTGCTGAAATAAATTTGCAGGCCTTATTAAATAAAACAGTGGAACGTCTAGTATTAGCACAGAATGAAGTTATCAGCAGTGTGCTCCCAAGTTCATCGTTTACACTTGTTAGTAAATGGGGATGTGATGGAAGTTCTGGGCACAGCACATACAAACAGAGATTTGAGAACACTGAATATACGGACGAGTTTCTTTTCGCATTTTCTTTAGTTCCCCTTAAGTTATATGATGGGTCCAAAATTATTTGGCAAAATCCTCGGCCTTCATCAACTTTGTATTGTCGCCCAATCAAATTTATATTTGCAAAGAAACAAACGACTTCACGTTAGTGGAGACAAATAGATTGTGGGAAGAAGTTAATGCTCTTCTTCCAACACTTATCAACTTTGGTGATTCTCAAATCTCTGTAAAACACGAACTTTTGCTGACAATGACAGACGGAAAGGTGTGTAACGCCTTAACGGAAACTAATTCATTCCAAAAGTGTTTCATCTGTGGCGCCACCCCCAAGACGATTAACGATGACCCCGCGATGTTTAACAGCAATCAAGAACATTTTGGCTTTGGTTTATCTACACTTCATGCTTGGATTCGTTGCTTCGAATGTCTTTTACATATCAGTTACAAGTTGAATATTAAGAAATGGTAGGCTAGAAGCAACGAAGACAAAGCAGATATCAAGGTTCGTTCCGAGAAAATCAAATTGAAATTTAAGAACGAGATGGGACTCATTGTAGATAAACCAAAGCCAGGATTTGGTTCTTCAAATGATGGAAATACAGCCCGTCGCGCTTTTTTAAGAATGCTGAGATGAGTGCTCAGATCACAAGGTTGGATGTTACAATTATAAAAAAGTTTGATGTTATTTTAAGAACATTGTCTTCTGGATTCGAGATAAACTTAGTTGAATTCAAAAAATTTTGTCTTGAAACCAGAAAACATTATCTTAGTCTCTATTCGTGGTACTGTATGCCTGCTACTGTGCATAAAATATTAATTCACAGCACAGAAGTCATCAAAGTGGCATTGCTTCCAATTGGGCAGCTTTCCGAAAAGGCTCAAGAAGCACGGAACAAAGATTGCCGCAGATTTAGGGAGTACAACACCCGCAAGTGCTCGCGTGTTGCCACGAATAGAGACTTACTGTGCATGTTAATTATAACATCTGATCCTTTGATCAATAGCCTTCGAGAGATTCCCCAAAAAAAAGCCGGAAAAAACATGTACAAATGTATTAAAGTTAATTGTCAGCCCTAGCATAGAAGAGTCACGATTGGAATCGTCATCATATTGTCGCACAATGCCACAAAATGATGACGATTATACAGTAAACGACTCATCAGAAGACTCTGATGATGATTATTAGGTTCAGCTACTATTTTTAGTTATGTAGGGCTTGTACTAAGCATGTAAACCTTGACTTGTAAATTTTTCTTTATCAATAAATGAGTATTTTTATTTTACATATAATTACAGTCAGTGTCATTATGCTAAATTTATTACAGAGCATTTATAACATTTATTTTAAAATTAAACAAAAACAATTTTTGACTGGAATTTTCAAAAACAATTTTTTTTTTGCACCGAACAGCAAGAAATATGTACCTTAAAAAAATCAAAAACATTTTAAAATACCAACTACTTATGTATGTATAATGCACAAGTTACCTACCTGAAAGGCAGGTATTATTTGAGTTTATCCTTTTTGTGTCAATAAAACTAAGTAATATGGATTAATTGTTTTATTTTTAATTGACAAATGCAATAAATGATTTTTCATCTGGTTATTATTAAAAATAATAATACAGTGTCTTTCATTTAGTTGCACATTAAAGTTTGTAGAAAAATTCGTGCACATACGCAGAATATTTTGTTTTTGTTATATAATGTTTTGTGCAGCTGGACAAAAAATACAGGTAAGCGAAATGCAGCTAAATGAAAGACACTGTATTATAATTTTTAATTCTAATAACCATACAAAATACCCTTGCCCTTTAGTTCCGTTATCTACCTGCTAAGCTGATGCAATCCTACCGCGATATGCAAGGGTGGCTGTATTATACAAATTTTATCGATATTGAGTACCTGCGGTAAATTGTGAATAAAACCCACATTTATTAACCGATTTTCATGATTAATACCTTATTTTATTTTCCAGATGCGCAGCTGTCAGAAAAACGTATAATATTTTGTTTTTCTTTTGTTATTGCGCTTTTTTACCGAAAAAAATAATGAATTTTACACGAAAAAAATTTTTTTCTCTCCATTAATTTCTAAATAACTCCAAAACGATAAAAGATAGAATAAAATAATATACAATCAACTTTAATAAAATTTTGTTACGCATTTTTTAATGTTTTATTTATAAAAATCTGACAAGTTGTTCCCGAGTTATCGTTAAATATGTCTGCGTAGCTGACTAATTTAGGGGAAAAAATAGCCACGCCCATAAAAAAAAACCAACGCGATGAATTTTTTCTTAAAATAACTTAATATGCCTAGAATATACATAAACAATTGAAATAAGTGAAAAAATAATTTTGTCTAGCTAACTTGTGCCAGTCGACACACTGTGAAACGTGTAGTTGTTAGCAAAGCTGTAGATTGGTTTTTTGTTCCTTACCAGCAGATTTTAAATGTAAAGGAGGAAAGCAGTAGCAGCAACTCGATAGTACTAGTTAGGTTTATTAGTTGGGAACCTCTTCTCCTTTATATTTTGTTCAAACTGTTAGTTTCACCGATTATATTTGCTTAAAATTAAAGTTGTTCCCCAATTAGCTTAATTAACAGTATACTTATAGTTAGTTGAAAAATTGCTACGTTGCTTATATAAGTTTTTTAGCGTTTATTGGAGGATATTCAATATTATAATCATAAACTTCGGATTTATTATTATCAAATAATATAAATTTATTTACTAATTTAGTAAAATTAATTCAATATTCAATCAATAGAAATAATGTCATTTTGCCATTGGAATTTTAAGCAATTTTCATTAAAATTTAAATTGCTAATAATGCTGGGTTTCTGCCAATGTAACATGAATAAATGTTATTATGTAAATGAAAAGTTCAGCGTTAATTTCTTAACTTTTAGTAATGGCCATTAATTATTATTAGGCGATTAAATAGATATTTGATTGGACTTACATTTATGGGATTTAAAATTATTTAACAATTTCAATCCTTTTTACTTAAAATAAGATTCGAGGCGAAAGGCGAACTAGCACTAAAATTTTGTTCTTCCAAAAAGGTTAAAGAAGCACGAATAAACAAAAGCTCTAACTCTAAAATTGATAGCCAAGATTATAAAAAACAAACTCTACGAATATGTTTCACTAACGGAGAAACTACAGGAGTTTATATTAGAAAGTCTTGCAGGGAAGCCATTTTGATCAAACAAAATTGATAGAATTCATTATTTATGTTTCATTGGTTAGAAAAAGGTTTCGATCGAGTACAACTAGAATATGTAGTACTCGATCTGCTTTACCAAAAGATATAAACCCCACAACATTATCAAATCCGTAGGAATATTTACTCAAAAAATGACATCGTAACCAAGATAGACAATACCGATAGAAAAAGAATTCACCAAGAAGACTTCTTATGGTTATTACTTTTCAATGTAATATTGGTTTAACTAATTAGACCAGTTTGTAAGCTGTGATGAGATATGGTATGTCACTAAATCCACTCTTACACGGCCAGATAATACTACTGTTGTAACACCTGTTGAGAAAGCGCACTTGCCAACTTATTAGTTGCTTTGCTTCACACTCTGTTGGTTATTTCCAGAGGAAAACACCACCAAATTTGTCAAAATTTCCACTTTTTATTACAAAATTGCATAACGCGTTTCGTTACATGGTAACTTCTTCTGATACTTATTGCAACTAACAAACATTTAGGTTTTATTCCACCTTGTTATCTACCTTAACAATTAGTCTGAAAATAGTTAATTAGGGTATGCATACTGAACTTTATCTAGAATATATATAAAATGCAACGTCTCTCTGTCTGTCCGTTAGTGCGCTTATCACTGGAGAACCACTTATCCGATTTACGTGATTTTTTTTTTTAAAACATACATATCTTCTATAACATACATATATACATATATATATATATATATATATATATATATATATATATATATATATATATATATATATATATATATATATATATATGTATATATATATATATATGTATATATATATATATATATATGTATATATATATATATATATGTATATATATATATATATGTATATATATATATATATATATATATGTATATATATATATGTATATATATATATATATATATATATATATATATATATATATATATATATATATATATATATATATATACGAGGCTGGTTTGAAAAGTCCGTGCAAAAATAAAAACTACTTATGTGTCTGGGGTAAACCTTTTTTATTTTTCGACATAGTCTCCTTTTAGGCTTATACACTTTGTCCAACGATGTTCTAGTTTGTTGATCCCTTCCGAATAATAGGATTTGTCCAAGTCTGCAAAATATCCATTAGTGTCTGCAATCACCTCCTCGTTTGAATAAAATCTTTGTCCCGCCAGCCATTTCTTCAAATTGAGGAACAAATAGTAGTCCGAGGGAGCCAAGTCTGGAGAATAGGGGGGATGTGAAACCAGTTGGAATCCTATTTCCATTAATTTTGCGACCACAACTGCTGAGATGTGTGCTGGTGCGTTGTCGTGATGGAAAAGGACTTTCTTGTGGGCCAATCGCGGGCGTTTTTCTTGCAGCTCGGTTTTCAAACGGTCCAATAACGATGAATAATATTCACCTGTAATAGTTTTACCCTTTTCCAGATAGTCGATGAGGATTATCCCTTGCGAATCCCAAAAGACAGTCGCCGTAAACTTTCCGGCCGAAGGAACGGTCTTCGCCTTTTTTTGGAGCAGATTCCCCCTTGGTAACCCATTGTTTAGATTGTTGTTTGGTCTCAGGAGTATAGTAATGTATCCATGTTTCATCCACAGTGACGAAACGACGCTTAAAGTCCTCCGGATTCTTCTGGAACAGCTGCAAACCATCCTTGCAACACTTCACTCGATTCCGTTTTTGGTCAAGCGTGAGCAATCGCGGCACCCATCTTGCGGATAGCTTTCTCATGTCCAAATGTTTATGCAAAATATTATGTACCCGTTCAGTCGAGATGCCCACAGCACTAGCAATCTCACGCACCTTAACTCTTCTGTCATCCATCACCATATCATGGATTTGATCAATGATTTCTGGAGTCGTAACCTCCACAGGCCGCCCAGAGCGTTCAGCGTCACTTGTGCCCATATGGCCTGTCCGAAAATTTTGAAACCACTTATAAACTGTTTTAATCGAAGGTACAGAGTCACCATAATGTTTATCAAGCTTCTCTTTAGTCTCCTGAGGCGTTTTACCTTTCATAAAGTAATGTTTAATCACCACACGAATTTTTTTTTCGTCCATTTCTTGAAAATCACTCGACTTCCTTGATTCACGCGAATGCCAAACAAAGAAATAGACCAATATGGCTGAAACTTGGTGTGCGTTCATTCAAGAGATGCTACTAACTAAACATGACCTCGATACGCGCCGGTGGTGCCATCTCTCGGACTTTGCACGGACTTTTCAAACCAGCCTCGTATATATATATATATATATATATATATATATGTATATATATATGTATATATATATATATATGTATATATGTATATATGTATATATGTATATATGTATATATGTATATATGTATATATGTATATATATATGTATATATATATATATATATATATATATATATATATATATATATATATATATATATATATAAAATGCAACGTCTCTCTGTATGTCTGCCTATTTGCCCATTAATGCGCTTATCACTCGAGAACCACGTACCTGATTTACGTGTTTTTTTTTTAATTCATTCATATGTTTTCTTGCCTGGTTATATAATAATAATAATGATTTATATAATATATATAAAACACAACGTTTCTCTGTTTGTTTTTGTCTGTCCGTTAGTATGCTTATCATTCGAGAACCACTTATCCGATTTACGTGTTTATATTTTTTTAATTCTTAACTTAATATTTATTAAAAAAAATCAATAATACATAAAGTCGTCTCTCTGTCTGTCTGTCCGTTAGTGCGTTTAGAACTCAACAACCACTTATCCGATTTAGGTGTTTTTTTTTATAAAATACATATGTTCTCTGGCCAGGTTATAGGATATATTTTATTACGTTGGGTAATATAAGGAATCAGCAGTGACGATAATAGTGAATCAAGTCCACGCGAGCGGACCGCGGGCACGGCTAGTAAGGTACATAATTTTTTTTTATGAGTCTAGCACACGTGCTGCAGGGAGGTCCCTAACTCGCTACAGAAGCGACACGAATGCGGAAAAAGTGATTCACGTTGCTCTTGAATTGCTGTAAATTGTACTCGGTGGGAAACACAGCACTCGGCAAATTATTCCAAAGGGATGGTGTTCTCCATATAAAAGACTGCTTGAAAAGCGTTGTACGAAGAGTAACAAGCTGAACCTCATACGGATATGAAGTATCAGCGCGACGTGTATTTCTAACATGCACCGTTTTGGGAGGAATTAAACGGGCCACATCCTCCGAACACTTTCCATGAAAATACTTGTAGAATAGGCTCAAGTCGTCCACCGTTCTTCGATGTTCCAGCGAATCAAGACCGGCGGTCAGTTCCGGGTCTCCAATCAGACGAACAGCTCTTCTCTGAATAGAATCCAACAAATACAGTGTATGTTTGGGAGCGGAGCCCCAAACATGGGAGCAGTATTCAATAGTTGGTCGAATTTGAGCTTTGTAAAGAATTAACAGTTGTTGTGGAGTGTAAAGCTTTCTGGTTCGAAATAATATTCCCAACTTTTGAGAAGCTCTCCTTACTATGCCTGCAATATGCACATGCCAGGACACATTTGCTCCCAAATTAACGCCCAATAAATTGAGTGACGATGTTAAAGGAATGGAGTGCCCCGCCATAACTATGTCGGGCTCAGCAACGTTAACTTTTTTAGAAAATCTGCCGCCTGGATATTTGTAGCGTTAAATTCCACTTGGTTACTGTCACCTCAAGATAGAATTTCTTCTAGGTCTTTGTTAAGTTGAACAACTTCCCGCTGTCTGTGGACACTCGCCTGAGTAGCCGATGTCCGAGCGTTCAAAGTGAATGAAGAGATAAGCGTACTGTCATCTGCATAGTTGTAGATTGGATTTCCGGTCTTTTCCAGCAGATCGTTAATGTAAATGAGAAAGAGAGTAGGAGACAGTATGGAGCCTTGGGGCACACCGGCGTTGATAGTGAAGGTGTTAGAAAGAAATCCGTCGACTGCCACTCGCAAAGAACGCTCACTGAGGAAACATGAGAGCCATTTAATAATGATGATTTCCCATGGGTCATATTTATTTCTGTTTGTTCATTTAGAACGGAACTTATGTTTTTCCAACGGTTTATCTCTTTCAATTTATATATCTCTGAATTGCGGTTGGTTTACTAAGGCGTACATAGGGCAGACAGGGCGCTCATTTGAAACTAGAATTTCAGAACACAATTTGAAATATTATATGTAGAAAACGAAGGAAAAAAGTGAAACCTTTTGGAATGTCTAAAAATAAACCGTTTGAAAAACACAGGTTCCATTCTAAATGAACAAACCGGAATAAATATGACCGATGGGAGATCTTATAAAGTTTAGTATGAATTCCAAGAATACCCTAATTAACTATTTTCAGACTAATTGTAAAAGTAGATAACAAGGTGGAATAAAACCTAAATGTTTGTTGTAAGTTGTACAAAACATCAGAAGAAGTTACCATGTAACGAAACGCGTCATGTAATTTTGTATGTTAATAAAAAGTGAAAATACTGACAAATTGTCTTTCCTATGTAGTAAATATGGAATCTTTGGTTCATGATGATCAGTCAGTCATCGTCCTTGATGAAGCTAACATGCTTGTCGAAACGCACGTCGAGTGCAAAAATAAAGTGTTTATTATTGTAGTGGTGATATATACTGACTAGTAAACTGTCTTTCATTAAGTTATGGGTTTTCATCAAGTAAAAGCCAAAGCAATTCAAAGTTTAAAAAGAAAATTACAAGTGAAATTTAAAAAATAGTAAACTTATAAAATAAGAAACAACATAGAGTAAACCATTATTTTACTGAAAAATACGTATATATCAAGTTGTCTAATCACCGTTTGATTTAGTCACATTCCGTGAGGACGTTGTGTGCCTGATGTTTCCCTTTGTTATACTTTGATGTAAAAGAGCCATTTTTTATTATTTATATAAAAGACAAAATAATAAGTATTTATTGTAAATTTCCTTTGAAGATATTCTCGTAATTTAGAATAATTTAAATCGTATGCGTAGAAACTTATCAGACACCCCCCCCTTCATCTATAATATATATAAAATCCAACGTCTCTCTGTCTGTCTGTCTGTCCGTTAGTGCGCTTATCACTGGAGAACCACTTATCCGATTTACGTACTTTTTTTTTTTAAACATACATATATTCTCTGGCCAGGTTATAGGCTATATTTTATTACGATAGGTAGCATAAGGAATGAGCAATGACGATAATAGTGAATGAAGTCGGAAAAAAGTTTGCCCCTAGCGCGTTCCCTTGTAATACACAGCCTAAACCATTAAATATGGAATAATATTACATAGCAGAGAATATCTATAATCTGTAATCTATAATATATATAAAATGCAATATCTCTCTGTCTGTCTGTCTGTCCATTAGTGCGTTTATCACGCGAGAACCACTTATCCAATTTACGTGTATTTTTTTAAATTCATACATATATTCTTTGGTCAGGTTATATAATAATAATAATAATTTATATCTATAATATATATAAAATGCAACGTCTCTCTGTCTGTCTGTCTGTCCGTTAGTGCGTTACGTACTTTTTCTTTGAAACATACATATGTTCTCTAGCCAGGTTATATGATATATTTTATTGCGTTAGGTAACGTAAAGAATAAGCAGTAACGATAATAGTGAATCAAGTCGGAAAAAAGGCTACCGTTAGAGCGTTCTCTTGCAATATACTGCCTAAACCATTAAATATGGAACAATATCATGTTGCAAAGAATATAATATATATATGTTAAAATGCAACATCTCTCTGCCTGTTAGTGCGCTTATCACTTGAGAACCACTTATCCGATTTATGTGTTTTTATAAATTTATACATATGATATGTTCTATATAATTCGATATAAGCCTAGATAATGGGAGATAAGGTGAGATAATGGGAGATAGGTATAAATAATGGGAGATAAGGAGTAATAATGGGAGATAAGCAGAATTAAGTCTAATAATAGGAGTTATAGGGAGATAATGGGAGATAAGGAAAAATGTTGCGAGATAAGTCGAGATAAGCCTAGATAATGGGAGATAAGGTGAGATAATGGGAAATATGTATAAATAATGGGAGATAAGCAGAGATAAGTCTAGGTAACGGGAGTTATGGCGAGATAATGGGAGGTAAGGTGAAATAATGGGAGATAAGGAGAAATATTGTGAGATAAGCCTAGATAATGGGAGATAAGGTGAGATAATGGGAGATAAGGAGAAATAATGGGAGATAAGGAGAAATAATGGGAGATGAGCAGAGATAAGCCTAGATAATGGAAATTATGTAGAGATAATGGGAGATAAGGAGAAATAATGGGAGATAAGCAGAGATAAGTCTAACTAATGGGAATTATGGTGAGATAATGGAAGATAAGGAGAAATAATGGGAGAAAAGGAGAAATATTGCGAGATAAGTCGAGATAGCCTAAGATGAGTGATAAGTCGAGATAAGCTTAGATAATGGGAGATAAGGTGAGATAATGGGAGATAAGGAAAAATAATGGGAGATAAGCAGAGATAAGTCTCGGTAATGGGAGTTATGGTGAGATAATGGGAGATAAGGAGAAATAATGAGAGATAAGGAGAAATATTGCGAGATAAGTCGAGATAAGCCTAGATAATGGGAGATAAGGTGAGATAATGGGAGATAAGGAGAAATAATGGGAGATAAGGAGAAATAATGGGAGATGAGCAGAGATAAGCTTGGATAATGGAAATTATGTAGAGAGAATGGGAGATAAGGAGAAATAATGGGAGATAAGGGGAAATAATGGCAGATATTTTATTTCGTTAGGTAACATAAGGAATAAGCAGTGACGATCGTAGGGAATCAAGTCCACGCGAGCGGAGCCGCGGGCACGGCTAGTTGGGTATAATAGGCATTTATTCTATTTGAACTTATTGAAAATAAATATTGGAAATTATTAACTTAATAATCGGTTTAATAATGGAACTTCTTGCAGTTTTTAAATATTATTTTAAGCGCATTATGTCATTAAATTTATAAACACTATATAAGTGTTGAAATACTTTAAATATTAAACATGTCAAAATAAAGTGAAAACTCGTTATTTACGTCACTTTCCAACATAA
>CM032453.1:172389554-172399554 GCA_019049505.1 Pachyrhynchus sulphureomaculatus
TGCCGTGCGTCAGTTGCAATACCTAAGCGTGGGAACTTAGAGAGGCATCATAAAACGGTTCATAAATACTATGAAAAGGATTTTCCGTCACAGAGTGAATTAAGAAAACGAAAAGTACGTGATTTAATAACTTGTTTGAAAAAAGAACAAACCATGTTCACAAGACCAGCCAAACAATCAAAAGCTGCAACGATCGCGTCATTTAAAATATCTCATATATTGGCGAAACACAAGAAACCATTTGATGACGGATTGGTTGTGAAGGAAGCATTTATTGAAGCGAGTGAGACTTTATTTGGAGATTTTAAAAATAAAACAAGATTATGTCTGTTATTAGAGAACTTCAGTTATCTCGTCCGACTGTCACAAGGCGTGTTGAAGTCATGAGTCAGGACATGGCAGATAAACTAAAACATGATATCATGGAATGTACATACTTTTCTTTACAGTTCGACCAATCCACCGATATGACAGACACTGCCCAGCTGTGTATTTTTATTCGAATGGTATTCAATGACATGTCGGCTAAGGAAGAGTTTTTGACAATGATTCCTCTGAAAGGAAAGACCCGTGGCGAAGATATATATGACGTTTTCTCTTCAATTTTGTAACAAACTACAAGCTACCAATATATAAACTAGTGTACATTACAACCGATGGAGCGCCAGCAATGACTGGAAACAAAAACGGTTTTGTGTCGAGCTAATGATGATTTCCCTTAATTTTTCTCCTTCCATTGCATTATACATCAACAAGTTTTGTGTTCAAAAGTTCTAAACATGGAGGAGATTATGGGCATTGCAATAAAAATTGTGAATTCTATTCGTGCACGTAGCTTGCAACGACGGCTCTTTAAATTGCAGTTGGAAGATAGTGAGTCAGCTGAACACACTGATTTAGTTCTTCACACGGACGTCAGGTGGTTGAGTCGCGGAAAATTCCTAGAAAGGTTTCAAGAATTATTGCCCGAAATAACAGCTTTTCTGGACGAAAGAGGTGATGACACTCAGATGCTGAAAAACGGAAAATGGCTGACTGATTTGGCATTTTTTGACAGACATCACAATGCATTTAAACACCATTAATTTGGAGCTTCAAAGTAAAGGAAAAACTATTATTGAGATGATTAGCGCAATAAACGCATTCAAAAGTAAATTGCAACTTATGATAGATCAACTGAAAAGCAAGGATCTGAAAAATTTTCCGTCTTTGAAAGCAAGGATTCCTCTGTTGAATTATGATATTTATGAGGCAGAATTAATCAAATATTTTGGGCCAATTCGAATACGTTTTTTATGATTTCAGTAAATTGGCAAATATCGCATCATTTTATGAGTTATCCTTTTTTTCGTGTAAAAACATTGAGGAATTAGCTACTGAAATAGCAAGTCAGTTTAACATGGACTCATGTTCTGTTGAAAATGAGTTAGTGCAGATTATATCAGATATACATCTCAAAGCCACAGCATCTGATACAAAATTCTGGTGTTTTATATCTGAAGATAAATATCCGAATCTAAGGCAAATCGCCCTTCAACTGACGGCAATGTTTGGGGTCAACTTACTTGTGTGAGTTTCCATTTTCTGAAATGAAGATAATTAAGACAAAATATCGCCATCGACTAACTGACGAACATATGTCATCGTGCTTGCGATTAGCACTCGGTAATTACGTACCATCTTATGAAAAGTATGCTGAGGACATGCAGTGCCACGCTTCAACATCCAAAGTCACTCTTTAGTTAAGTTTGGACACTAGAACTCGCTTATTTTGTAAGAACCAATAAACTCGCAATTTTGAATAATTATGAGTTTTTTCATTGACATTTTAGAGCAGACCTACACTTACCTTGACTAAAAAAATGCATATTGTGCGGAAAACTAATATCTATGCCACGATACACCCTACCTAGACGACAATCCTGCATCACACTTACTTGCAGCCTCTCAGAGTCGATCGATCGTAGTCTAACAATATTGAGGTAGAGAGAGTTCAAGTTTGAGCACCCCTGCGCTACAACCCTTGACCTGTATGCGGACTTACATCTTATTTTAATTTTTGGTATTCCCCTTTAGCTGTAATTACTCAATAATTTAATTTACGTCTGACCTTTACACGACTAAAAATATTAACTTTTGTTTTTAATTATTTACATTTTACAAGCGGAAAACTCTCTCTCAAGGAAAATTAATTATTTCTTCTTCTCGTTTTTGAATTTAATAAATTAAAATGTGGGAAATATCAGGCTGAATTTAGACTGTTTTTTTTTTTGTTTATTGCTTTATTTTCCTGTTTTCTGCTTTTTAGTTTCTCGGTCCAAAAATCTCTCTTCAAGATTTTTGTATTTTTTCAATTTTCAGGACTCCTAGAATCACAGAAAATACTTTCCAAAGTGAACGGTCTGTCAGTAAGCCACTCTTATCAGGATAACCCCTAAAGCAGAGATTCTCAGTTTTTTTTTTACTGCGACTCCCTTTACAGGTTGAAATTTTTTTGCAAAGCCCTTCTAAAAGAAGCTACCTATGTGTAGCTCTAGCAGACAATAAAATTACTTTATTATTCAAAGAAAAACTCCAAAAAATCTTAATTATTATTTATTAGAAAACATAAAAAAAAAACTACAATTAATGAGAAGGATGAGCTTGCTTTTCTGAGCATAACTTCGCAAATCGGGGCAGAAGTTTTTAAACTGCTACTCTCATTTTTTTTTCTAAATTTATTTGTGACTTGTACTTCGATTTGATTACTGCAACTACAAAAAAGCTAGTTTCACACAAGCACGACGTAGCAATGGTAAAAAAAACCCCTAGTACTGTTAGTAGGATATTCTTGGGATGCATTGCTCCAAAGGGTCTAGGCGGTTAAGATGGTGAAAAATGCCCCCAGCGCTTTTGAAAAATAAAAAATATCCTCATGTAGAACATAAAAAAATATGACTTTCCTGAAATTTTCAGCCCTCTAGACCTTCCCATAACCTCAAAAATCTATAAAACATGATTTTCGTTTTTTTAGCGATATCTCCGCTTCTATTTATCGTATCTCTTTTTTTCAAATTTTAGGATTTTTTATTGCCTACAACATATTATTTTTAAAAAAATTTTTGGCGCGAAATTCAAATTGTTTTGAGCGTTTTAAATTTTTAAAACTGAATTAAAAAAAAACTAGGACTTACTCAGGCCCAAAAAAAATATATATTGTGTATTTTATGTCAAAGTATGCGTGTGAATTTTTCAGATTTTTAGAGGTGGGGGAAAATGGTTACAAACGCGAAAAACCGCTTTTTTTCGTCGTTTTTTTCCGCATTTTTACCTACTTTTGGGGCACAGAATTTCGTTGTAGATCCTCAGTTGCTTCAAAATTGTATATATATATATATATATATATATATATATATATATATATATATATATATATTTATATTATAGGATTTTTTATTGCCTACAACATGCTATTTTTTAAAAAAGTTTTTGGCGCGAAATTCAAATTGTTTTGAGCGTTTTAAATTTTTAAAATTGAATTAAAAAAAAACTAGGTCTTACTCAGGCCCAAAAAAAATACGTATTGTTTATTTTATGTCAAACTATGCCTGTGAATTTTTTCAGATTTTTAGAGGTGGGGGAAAATGGTTACAAACGCGAAAAAACGCTTTTTTCGTCGTTTTTCCGCATTTTTACCTACTTTTGGGGCACAGAATTTCGTAGTAGATACTCAGTTGCTTCAAAATTTATATATATATATATATATATATATATATATATATATATTATAAATATATTGAATCATTTTATGTAATATAAATACTATTTTCGCAATTTTTTTTCCCTTTAAAATCACGATTAAGACAAGATTAAGACAATTTTAAGACAAGATTAAGGCAAGATTAACACATTTTTAAGTTATTTTTTTTGTTTTGAGTAATTAGTCATACTTCATAATTCATCCAAATATATAATTTTATAGAAATTAAAACATTTCTGTTTATAAAAACATCATACAGAAAAAAGATTTTCTATATTTAATTGAATTAACGTTAACTTGGTAAAAATCCATATTCAACAAATTAAATACACATGTAAGTGTGATTTTTACTTAATATTATTAATATAAAGTAAAAAAAATATTTATATTATAAAGTAAAAATCACACTTACATGTGTATTTAATTTGTTGAATATGGATTTTTACCAAGTTAACGCTAATTCAATTAAATATAGAAAATCTTTTTTATATATTTTTTATATTATTTTATAAACAGAAATGTTTTAATTTCTATAAAATTATATATTTGGATGAATTATGAAATATGACTAATTACTCAAAACAAAAAAAATAACTTAAAAATGTGTTAATCTTGCCTTAATCTTGTTTTAAAACTTGCCTTAATCTTGTCTTAATCGTGATTTTAAAGGGCAAAAAGGCGCAATATGGTCTTTATATTACATAGTATATTCAATAGTATTTCGATAAAATATATATATATATATATATATATATATATATATATATATATATATATATATATATATATATGTAGTAGTAGTTTTTCGGGTATCCCGTCTTAGCTTGAGGTCCCTTGATGGACGGTTTCGTTGTAGTTTCGATAGAATCTCATCCATCTTTTTCAAAGCGTTGATCACTGGTCGGTGTCTTGGCGTTGAATGTCGACATTCAACGCCAAGACACCGACCAGTGATCAACGCTTTGAAAAAGATGGATGAGATTCCATCGAAACGTCAGCGAAACCGTCCATCAAGGGACCTCAAGCTAACACGGGATACCCGAAAAAACCACTACTACATTTCACACCCGTGAGAACATTCGTCAAAACATAGATATATATATATATATATATTATAAGATATATATATATATATATATATATATATATATATATATATATATATATATAATTTTGCAGCAACTGAGGATCTACAACAAAATTCTGTGCCCCAAAAGTAGGTAAAAATGCGGAAAAAAAAAAAAAAAAAAAATAAAAAAAAAAAAAAAAAAAAAAAAGAAAAAAAAAAAAAAAAAAAAAAGAAAAAAAAAAAAAAAAAAAAAAAAAAAAAAAAAAAATAAAAAAAAACGACGAAAAAAGCGGTTTTTCGCGTTTGTGACCATTTTCCCTCTCCTCTAAAAATCTGAAAAAATTCGCAGGCATAGTTTGACATAAAATACACAATATATATATTTTTTGAACCTGAGTAAGTCCTAGTTTTTTTTTAAATTCAATTTTAAAAATTTAAAACGCTCAAAACAATTTGAATTTCACATCAAAAATTTTTAAAAAATATAGCATGTTGTAGGCAATAAAAAATCCTACAATTTGAAAAAAAAAAAAGAGGTTTCTACGATGAATAGAACCGGAGATATCGCCAAAAACCGAAAATCACGTTTTATAGATTTTTGAGGTTATGGGAAGGTCTAGAGGGCTGAAAATTTCAGGAAAGTCATATTTTTTAGTGTTCCGTACGGAACACTTATAAGATCACTTCGGTGTCTGTCTGTCTGTCTGTCTGTCTGTCACACCCCGATTTTCTCCGAAACTATTTGACATAGAAAGGTGAAATTTGGTTATAATATAGGCATTGATGGCCTCATCAGAGCCATGTAGTTTTGAGAATTAAATTTTGACTTAAGGGGTTAGTTTTGCGGGGTGAAGTCGGAAGCGAAAAAAAATTTTTTTACTAGGTCATCGAGTGTGGTGTCAAATGAAAGCTTGTGAAAACACGAGTAAAAAATATATATATAATATTATACTTGCGCGCACTTTTCTTTGTATTATTTTTAAAAATTCGCGAAAAATCGCTGTCCCGGGCCTTATCTCGAAAAGTACTTATCAAAAAATTTCGAAAAAAATTCTGGAATATTCTCCACGGGGTGTAGATTGAACGAAAATTATCACGAGTGCATTACCTTTAATAATTTATATGGTATATAAAAAAAAAAAAAAAATTTCAAGGTCATCAGATTTCAGTAAAGATTGGAAACAAACTTTGTTGAAAATTCATTTGGGGTGTGTTTTGTGAAGTCACTGATCATTTTATACCACTGTAACATAAATTTTGACTTAAGGGGTTCGTTTTGAGGGGTGAAATCAGAAGTGAAAAAAATTGTGGTGTCAATGATATATGTATATATATGTATATATATATATATATATATATATATATATATATATATATATATGTATGTATATATATACATATATATATATATATATATATAATATATATATATATATATATTATATATATATATATACATATGTATATATATATATATATATATATATATATATATATATATATATATATATATATATATATATATATATATATATATATGTATATATATATATATATATATATATATATGTATATATATATATATATATATATATATATATATATATATATATATATATATATATATATATATATATATATATATATATATATATATATATATATATATATATATATATATATATATATATATATATATATATATATATATATATATATATATATATATATACTCGTATATAATGTAATACTTGCGCACACTTTTCTTCGTATTTCTTTTAAAAAATCGCTGTCCCCTACCTTATCTCGAAAAAGTAGATCAAAAAATTTTGAAAAAATTCTGGAATATTCTCCACGGGGTATAGATTGAACGAAAATTATCACGAGTGCATTACCTTTAATAATTTATTTGGTATATAAAAAAAAAAAAAAAACAAAATTTCAAGGTCACCAGTTTTCAGTAAAGATTGGAAACAAACTTTGTTGAAAACTCATTTGGGTTGTGTTTTGTGAAGTCACTGATCATTTTATACCACCCTAATAAAATTTTTTATTTAAAAACAATCAACGTACGGAACACTAGTTGTGCAAGTTCAACTTGCACTTGACCGGTTTTTATTTATGTTCTACATGAGGATATTTTTTGTTTTTCAAAAGCGCTGGGGGCATTTTTCACCATCTTAACCTATCCCTTTGAAACAGTTTGTCTTTATCGAATCGTAGTTTTAGGTTCGTATCACAAGATAGTTCAAACAGCTGTTCTTCCTTGACTGTTGAAAGTGTAATGGTGGTGGGGTCGATTGAATGGGTTTCTAATCCAGTCGTATTGATTCAGATTCTCTTATTAAAATGGATGCTTAATGTTGATAAGTGTTGGATATATATCAATTGCAATCTTGGCTCTAGATTTTGAATCGATTTTTCTTTCAGAAAGCCTTTCAAAACAGGAAAACAGTCAGTATTTCCTTGCTCCTCTTCTATTTTTCTTTTCCACAACAGCAACTTCTTTTGAAACGCTGCAATTTTATTAGTCAGTTGCAGTATATGCGTTTCGTTTCCCTGCAATTTATTTAGGACATTTAATTTCTCAAATATGTCGCAAAGATAGGCCAGTTTTATTAAGAAGTTAGTATTTTTAAACTTTTCTGCGTTACGATGCGACTCTGTCAATAATACGTGTACAACTCATTTTTTAATTCGTATACACGTGAAAGTACGTTACCTCTCGATAACCAACGAGAGGTACAGTATTAAAATAAAGATGTATGCTCAGCACCCAAGTCTTCACAAAGCTTATGGAAAAATCTTGCCTTTACGGAAGTTCACCACTTTGATAATTATCTCCATCACAAAATTTAAGTCCGGTGAAATATTTTTTGCAGCAGGGCCTCACTATGTATGACGCAATGTGTCCATTTTGCATTTGGAGATTTGGTTTTAATGAGAGCTTGAAGTCCTCCATACACCAACACGCTTCTCCCATTGAATGTATTACCTTCCATGTATGAATCTATGATCTCAAACAAATCACTAGCCTTACCGGAATCAGTCATTTTTTTGCAAAATAACAAATCCTCACGTACATTTGTTTCTTCCATGTATCGCACGTAACATATTAATTGAGCATCGTTATTACTGTCTGTCTCTTATTTCAGTTGAAAGGCAAATAAACCAGAAAGATTTTCCACAATTTGCTCATTATTGTCTTCAGCTATGTCATGAATGCCACAACTAATCGTATTGTTAGAGAAAGGAATATTTTTTATTTCTTTAGCCGCTGATTCTTGAATCCTCACTGATACCATATCAATCGCTGCAGGTAAAATAAGATCTTCAGCGATCGTATGTGGTTTCTTACATTTGGCAATACGGTGAACGACCTTGTAAGAGGCGAGCAGTGCTTTGGAAGGAATAGATGTTCTGGAAAACAAGGATGTCGACTGATGTTTCAGTTCTCGCAATTTTCTTGTAAAAAAATCTCACGGCTTTCCTTGTAAATTACTGTGAGTTGTTTCTAAATGTCGTTTCAGTTTATTAAGAAGCATACTTTCAGCTGGCAGCACTTTACGACAAACGACACATTGGAGAAGTTCCATATTTCCTTTGCTAACGTAGGTAACTCTAAAATCTAAATATTGGTCATCATATTTTCTGTACGTTTTTCGTTTTTCTACACTTTCTTTTCTATTCTTTCCTGCGTCTTCAACACGTTTTCTATTTATTTAAATCAAGTTATCCGTTTTAAGTAATGAATATGCGCGTAAATTAAATACAACTCACTTGAAATCAAAACACTGCATTCATCAACGCTTGTAATCGACGAATAAATAAAGCGCCGAAACAAAAGGCGAACGAACGAAAGCGTGGGGAAATGGAGGGGCGGGCTTAATAAGTCGCTGATGAGACGCGCGCAGCGCTGCGCACTAGTTCATTACGTCGCGTGCAGGCGACTTTTTCGTATCGTCTCGCAACGCACAGTTATGGAAGCCCTGTCCTAAAGAAAATAAATTTTGTACATTTTCCAAATTGTTGTTGATTGGGATAACGAACAAATTTTAAGTATAGTTAAACATGAAGAAGAAAAAACAGTCAAGAAAGGAATTAGAGGAAATAGGTTAAAAAAATTAACAATGCAAATACACTTTCTGTTAAATTATCTTATTTTAAAATCTTTCTAGGATGGTTTCAATTAGCTAATTGTGTCCCGATTAAAATGCATGAAAGTTTTAACTTGAAATGTAAAATTGAATTTCGCCAATCATTTCCTAAAATTCTTAAGCAGACTTTTTGCTGCAAATGGAAATCAATAATAATTTTTATAATTCCTAATAACTAGTTAAGATATTTTCCCTTATTTTCACTTTTCTCATTAGGGGAAGTAAAAACTAAATTTATAAAAAATCGTCATCTAATATTTTTGTATTTCCTCATATTTTCTCTTTGGTGAAGGAAAACATAATATCCAATTGGATCTCAGATTTGATTTGCACTTAATTCTTGAAGTGGAAAAATATCATCTGGTTTTTGGCTGACACGAGGGGTGGAGATAGATTCATTTAGAGGCGTTTCAATAATGTAGGATTTTTGTGATTTTTTATTAAGAAAATAAATCCTAACGAATAATTATTTTGTAGTCAACCGACGAAAATATATTATATGTTCGTTTCAGTTTTTCTAAGGTTAATTAAAATAGATTTTTTTAAAAATTTCTAATCTAAACAAAATGACTAGAATTAGTTATAATCGTCGGGTCAATTATACCGTTTTTAAAAATAAATTTTGATTGAATTTAAAAACTTTTTGTTTTTGTTGGTTCTGAACAGAAACTTTATTAGACAAGATTTTTCAACACACTCGTCCTGTACTGGCTTGGTTACATATATTTATAAACTATTTGATGATTACCATGCAGAACGGTATCAGATAAAGGAAATCTGTATTAAGTGCTTTTTTATGCATTTCAGCATATTGTTAGAATATAACTAATTACTTTTTTAGTGTTCCGTACGGAACACTTATAAGATCACTTCGGTGTCTGTCCGTCTGTCCGTCTGTCTGTCACACACCCGATTTTCTCCGAAACTATTTGTCATAGAAAGTTGAAATTTGGTAGTAATATAGGAATTGATGGCCTCATCAGAGCCATTAGTTTTCAAAGTTAAATTTTGACTTAAGGGGTTAGTTTTGGGGGT
>CM032453.1:172404554-172406549 GCA_019049505.1 Pachyrhynchus sulphureomaculatus
TTTCTCCTTATCTCCCATTATCTCACCTTATTTCCCATTATCTAGGCTTATCTCGACTTATCTCCCATTATTTCTCCTTATCTCCCATTATTTCTTATCCCCATTATCTCCCATAACTCCCATTATCTCACCATAACTCCCATTATCTAGACTTATCTCTGCTGATCTCCCATTATCTCTCCTTATCTCCCATTATTTATACTTTTCTCCCATTATCTCACCTTATCTCCCATTATCGAGGCTTATCTCCCATTATCGAGGCTTATCTCGACTTATCTCCCATTATTTCTCCTTATCTCCAATTATCTCACCTTATCTCCCATTATCTAGGCTTATATCGAATTATATAGAACATATGTATAAATTTATAAAAACACGTAAATCGGATCAGTGGCTCTCGAGTGATAAGCGCACTAACGGACAGACAGACAGACAGAGCGACGTTGCATTTTATATATATTGTATTCTTTGCTACATGATATTGTTCCATATTTAATGCTTTAGGGGTGTATTGCAAGAAAACGCGCTAGCGGCAAACTTTTCTCCGACTTAATTCACTATTATCGTCATTGCTTATTCCTTATGTCACCTAATAAAATATATCCTATAACCTGGCCAGAGAACATACGTATGGTTAAAAAAAGCACGTAAATCGGATAAGTAGTTCTCCAGTGATAAGCACACTAACGGACGGACAGACAGACAGAGAGACAGACGGACAGAGAGACATTGCAATTTATATATCTTATAGATATTCTCTGCTACATAATATTGTTCCATATTTAATGGTTTGGACTGTGTATTGCAAGAGAACGCGCTAGCGGCAAACTTTGTCCGACTTCATTTATTATTATTGTCACTGCTCATTCCTTATGCTACCTATCGTAATAAAATATATCCTATAACCTGGCCGGAGAACATATGTATGTTTTAAAAAAAAAAAGTACGAAAATCGGATAAGTGGTTGGTTCTCCAGTGATAAGCGCGCTAACGGATAGACAGACAGACAGAATACGTTGCATTTTATATATATTATAGATGTAATAAAATATATACCTATAACCTGGTCAGAGAACATATGTATAAATTTAAAAAATCACGTAAATCGGATAAGTGGTTCTCGAGGGATAAGCGCATTAACGGACAGACAGACAGACAAACATTGCATTTTATATATATTATAGATATAGATTATTATTATTATTATATAACCTGGCCAAAGAATATATGCATGAATTTAAAAAAAGACAGGTAAATCTGATAAGTGGTTCCCGCGTGATAAACGCACTAATGGACAAACAGACAGACAGAGAGACATTGCATTTTATATATATTATATATTATACATTACAGATATTCCTTGCTACATAATATTGTTCCATATTTAATGGTTTAGGCTGTGTATTGCAAAGGTACGCGCTAGCGGCAAACTTATTTCCGACATCATTCACTATTTTACATTACTGCTCATTCCTTATGCTACCTATCGTAATAAAATACAGCCCATAACCTGGCCAGAGAACATATGTATGTTTTAAAAAAAAAAAAAGTAAATCGTAAAGTGGGATAAGTGGTTTTTCAGTGATAGGCGCACTAACGGACAGACAGACAAAGAGACGTTGCATTTTATATATATTATAGATATATATATATATATATATATATATATATATATATATATATATATATATATATATATATATATATATATATATATATATATATATATTATAGATATATATATATATATATATATATATATATATATATATATATATATATATATATATATATATATGTACATATATATATTATATATAATTTTATGTATATATATATATATATATTTATATATATATATATATATACATGAACGTAAACAAGTACAAACCTGTATATCGGAATAGTCATATATATATATATATATATATATAATATATATATATATATATATATATATATATATATATATATATATATTTTCATATATATATG
>CM032453.1:172406649-172428393 GCA_019049505.1 Pachyrhynchus sulphureomaculatus
TCATCCCACCAATATGGTTTTTTTGCTGTTTTTTCCCTTTTCTCTTGGTATCCTAATGCTTCCAGTGCGGCTGCGTGTAGGCATTCCTTTATATACTTATATTCTTCTTCTATATTAACAAATCCCGTCCGTTGTATCTTTTGGTCATCAGAAACAAATAAACTTAAATAAACTATATATTACACTGACGATATTGAACAGCTTGAAAAACTCGGTTCCCAGTCAAAATAACAATCAGGATCTTCCAGTAAATAGTGTAAGTTTTACCTTATGACGGTTATAAACGAAATAGCTAAATTACTAAAAAGTTCCAACATCCGCACAATTTACAACACTTGGAAGAAAATTGACCAATGCTTGCATAATTCACTAAAAACAATATATAGAAGGTGTCTATAAAATTCCCTGTTCGTGTGGTACAGTGTATGTAGGAGAAAATGAAAGATCAGTATCTACTTGAATTAAGAAACATGAAAGATGTATCGAAAAGAAACAAACTGTACAATCAGCTGTAGTTGACAATCAACACTCAACAGGCCATACCAACAATGGTATAGTATGGAATCCAGCGAACTTTACAAACAGCCTAATAATATTAAGAGGGTCGCAAGCAAAATTCTAATTATTCTGTTCAAACTACACAAATTTCCTCCCCTATCTCCTGAAACAATATCGCAGTTTCATTTAATCAGAGTGCAAATAGTTTTGTCCACTTCTCTCTGATTTTTGGCCTTACCAAAATAGAATATTCTATATGCATTTTTTTATAAAAATTTGAATGTAACATGTAGGCTGAAAAGTTTTTGGTTTCACACATAGATGTAGCCCTTTTCAAAAAATCCATATGATTTTTAGGAAGTACCAGCCCTCAAACGATATGTGTCAAAATTTCATGACATTTCGAAGATTAGTTTACAAGTTACAGTGATTTTAGTGACGCTACTTTTGATGTTTTTCAAAACAATGGAAAATCGAATATCATATGTTGATTAAACACTGTTTTTTGATGGAAAAAAATACTGTTCAAACAAAAACCATGACTTGACAAGTATTATGGGGACTTTTCCCCTGGAAAATCACTGATCATTTAGTGGTATGCTGAATTTAAATGAGACCGTATAGATATAAACGATGCTGAACGTTCTGGACGGCCAAATGACGTGGTTACACCGGAAAAAACTTTTCATTTCAGGCCGTTCCTTAGAGCCAACACTGAGGATAGTCTCGTCGGCGACATTTAGAGGCTCCGGACCATGTTGTTCATAAAGTGTGCTGTAAAAATTTCACTGCGTTACAAATTTAAAAAAAAAAATAAGTACCCACTTAAATTTTTCCTGTTTATTTATTCATATACACCACTTATTAAGAATACATAAGTACTTTTTGTCTATCACGTACTGTGTTTTAGGTAAGATAGTTAATAATTTTAAGTAAAATAATTAAGGAGTAAAGTGTACACGTAGCTTTATTAAATTTTCCAATAATTCGAATAAAACTGCTAAAAAAACTTATTACTAATACATTTGGACACAACTAAATATAAAATATATGGTAAAAAGTTTATATTGTACATTAAAAGTTAAAAATATTTAACTTTTTCTCTTATGTTGGGAAATATCTTCTCGTTTTAAAAGCCAGCAGTAATCTCTCAACATAGCTAAGTTCCAACGACCTTGAAACCGTTCCTCAAGCTTTTTCACATCCCGATGAAATCGTTCCCCTTGTTCATCACTCACTACTCCAAGATTTGATGGAAAAAAAGAGAAATGGGAATGGAGGAAATGAATTTATAATGACAACCCATCTTTTTGTATGCCCTTAACAAATCGTTCACTAAGAGTTCTGCATTCTCGGCTCTATGATGTCTATGCGCATAGTTATTCGTCATTTAGTGTTTGATCAAATTTGTTGTTTTTCATTAATAGGCGTATTTGTGGAACAATAAAAATACCTTCTTTCAACTTTGCGTCACTTAATCTTGGAAAAATAGATTTTAAATATAAAAATCCTTCGCCATTTTTATCCATCGCTTTCACAAAATTCTTTATTAAGCCGAGCTTTATGTGTAGAGGAGGTAAAATGACGTCTTCGGGGTTGATTAAAGGCAAGTATTTTACATTTTGACTTCCCACACACAAATTCCGTTCGTCTTGGCGAGTCTTTGATCAAATAGTGATTATCAGTAGCTCTACTGTCCCACATGCAAAAAAAGCAGCAGTACTTAGTAAATCCACCTTGCAAACCAAGTAACATAGCTATTACTTTGAGGTCACTTTCCACTTAAAATTTTTGTATTTAATTAAATCCAATATTGATTTCATATTTTCGTATGTCTCTTCTAAAACAGTTGAATAAGCCACTGGTATTGACGGATATTTATTACCATTATGAAGTAAAGCTGCCTTCAGACTTGTTTTCGAACCATCAATAAAAAGACGCCGTTCATTTGTATCATAGGGAATTTCTAACTCACCCATCAAAGATACAATGTCATTACAAAAACATATGTTTTCTGAACTAGAGTAAAAAGTTGCCATTTCTTTACTTCGTTTTCGTTGTACAGATATTTCTGTATCTGGTGCCAACAAGTGCCTGTAGTCCTTGATCCAAGTAATTCGGCTTATCTAACAGACAAATTCAAGTCCCGTATCAAATCATTTAATTCCCGTTGTTGAATTAAATGCGGTTGGCATAGATCACTTGAAGAGGGTAAAAAGTCTGGATCTTGGTTGTCAACTTCCATGTCTTGTCCATCGTTATTTTCATCGCTTGGTATATCTAACTCTTCAGTTTAACTTTTCTTAGGAAGCAAAGGAGGAGTCATGTCTTCACTATATGGTATTGGTTTTGATACAGAATTCACAGAATTCATATTATGCTTAATTTTCTTTGAATATCCTCGTACATCAGTCGTGGAGAAGTAGCAATTGTTAAAATGATTACTAGATTCGCGCCACACAGTCGGTACTGCAAATGGAATAGATGTTTTGTTTCTGTTCAACCACGACAGGAGAGTAGCATAACATGATACACAAAACAGTTGCGGAATCCAGGGTTTATCTTGATGTACAGTACGTCCAAAATATAGAAAATACGCAGTACATACTTTTTCAGATATTTTTTTTTCCTTGAGACTTAAGAATGTACTGTCCACACACGTAACAAAACTTGTTTGGTGAAGTTTTGCACTGATGGTGACTACTTTTTTCAGTATTCATCTTTAAAACTGTATTATTACACTCTAAATCAGGTAATCTCAAAGAAACTAACAAGAAATGAACATATCCTCTCAATAGATTATCTAGCGATTACATTTATTAATATGAACAATATGAGAGTAGGTTAAGAAAAGGTTATCGGTGTGTACCTTAAAGACAAGACGTGATAGAAATAAAAGACATCCACTGCTTACATACTATAACTAATAGGAAACTATAATAGCAATCAGTTTTTTCGGGTACCAAAATCATGTCACGCAGTGTCAGCAATTTCAATCAGGTCTGTTTCTTTCTCTTTTATATTACTGTGTGTCTTTTAATTAGTGTATTCTAGTTTGTCTTCTATTATTAACTGTCTTGAGAGTCTTCATATTTTTGTTGCCTTCACCAGTTCTGTATTATAGTGCCTTTTATCCTCTCTTGTTTTCTTCCTTATGAGTTTCTTTAAATCGCGCTATTCAGGTATTCCTTTTAACATGAGTTCTTTTGTTTCTTTACTTAGTTTTGTATTACTTCTCCCGGTAGTTGTGCATGTCTTCTTTGAAGCTGTTTTAATATGAAAGCTTATTTTGTGTTCTAGAGTATTTATGTTCATTTTATTTAATATGCCTTTTTTAGACAATTTTTTTCTCTAATTCCATTTGATATTTTGATAAATTACCTTGTATCGTGTCCGTTGTAGGAAAATTGTGTTGTTTGGACAATTGCTTGCGTTGCAGTTTGGATTTATTTCTGTTCTAATTGTTTAAAGATTATATTCACTACCAGTATCAAATTGACTCAAGACCGACACGTATTTACTGTGTGTTTCTGATTCTTTAATATAAAATCGATTTCATTTTTTGTAGTTGAGTTCGGGATTCTCCAAGTCCACTGTCTTTTTGCTGATTTTTTTGAAGAAACTATTCATATAGTACATTTTTTCGCTTTGTAGATAATTTACTAGTCTTTCCCTTCTGGTTAATGGATCCTAGTACAAAATTTCCGACGAATTTCACAAAACTGTTTTGGATGACCGTAAAGTAAAATTGCGTGAGATAGCTGACACCCTAAAGATATCAAAAGAACGTATTGGTCATATTTTGCATGAACACTTGGACATGAGAAAGCTCTGTTCAAAATGGGTACCGCGTCTGCTCTCAGTGGACCAAAGACAACAACGTGTCGATGATTCTAAGCGCTGTTTGGACCTGTTTAAGCGTAATAAAAAGGACTTTTTCATGCGATATGTGACAATGGATGAAACATGGATCCACCGCTACACACCGGAATCAAATCGGCAATCAGCTTAGTGGACATTAGCCAGTGCAAACCGCCCGAAGCTACCAATGACATAACAGTCGGCTGGGAAGGTTTTGGCCTCTGTAGTTTGGAATGCGCATGGAATAATTTTCATTGACTATGCTGAGAAGGAAAAAAAAACCATCAATAGCGAATATTATATAAAGTTATTGGTGCATTTGAAGGCAGAAATCGCAAAGAAACGGAATAAACAAGAAAAAAGTGCTCTTTTATCATCACAAGTCAATATTTACGATGGCAAAATTGCACGAATTGACGTTCGAATTGCTTCTTCATGAACCGTATTCTCCAGATTTGGCCCCCAGCGACTATTATCTATTCATAGACCTCAAAAAAAGCTCGCGGGAAAGAGATTTGGCACCAAGGACAAAGTTATCGCCGAAATTGAGACCTATTTTGAGGGCAAAGACAAATCCTTCTACAAGAAAAGTATAGAAATATTAGAAAAGCGTTAGGCTGATTGTATCGCTCTTGAAGGAGACAATGTTGTTGAATAAAGTCGAATTTTGCAAAAAAATGTGTTTTAAGTAGCTAGAACAAAAACTTTTCAGCCTAAGTGTTAATTCTCGTCGGTAATATACTCCTGTAAATATTTACATATAGGAGTATATTATTATACGTCAAATATAAGATCTGATAAAATTTTTTATTTTGTAATAATTTTAACAGTGGTTCTTAGAAAATTAATAACACTCGTATCATAACTAAAAAAAGTTGTGTTCAACGATATATCGACGACGTTAACTCTAGAAATAACTGTATCGTTTTTCCACTCAGGATGGATGTCGTTATTAAATTTAATTGTGATACTCAAACATACAATAATAGAATACTTTAGCAAGGAAAAAATTGGCGAAACAAACATTCTTGCATCTCTTTCGAGAGAAAGAAATTGCAAAAAGTTAAAAAAATATATAAACCTCTTGGTCCAAAATATCACAAATACATTATCTAAATCAGGGGTGCTCAAACTTGAATTGCTGTCGATCTACCTCAATATTGTTAGACTACGATCGATCGACTCTGAGAGGCTGCAAGTAAGTGTGATGCAGGATTGTCGTCTAGGTAGGGTGTATCGTGGCAAAGATATTAGTTTTCCGCACAATATGCATTTTTTTAGTCAAGGTAAGTGTAGGTCTGCTCTAGAATGTCAATGAAAAAACTCATAATTATTCAAAATTGCGAGTTTATTGGTTCTTACAAAAACAAACGAGTTCTAGTGTCTAAACTTAACTAAAGAGTGACTTTGGATGTTGAAGCGTGGCACTGCATGTCCTCAACTTACTTTTCATAAGATGGTACGTAATTACCGAGTGCTAATCGCAACCATGATGACATATGTTCGTCAGTTAGTCGATTGCGATATTTTGACTTAATTATCTTCATTTCAGAAAATGCAGACTCGCACAAGTAAGTTGACCCAAACATTGCCGTCAGTTGAAGGGTGATTTGCCTTAGATTCGGATATATATCTTCAGATATAAAGCATCAGAATTTTGTATCAGATGCTGTGGCTTTGAGATGTATATCTGATATAATCTGCACTAACTCATTTTCAACAGAACATGAGTCCATGTTAAACTGACTTGCTATTTCAGTAGCTAATTCCTCAATGTTTTTACACGAAAAAGGATAACTCATAAATGATGCGATATTTGCCAATTTACTGAAATCATAAAAACGTATTTCGAATTGGCCCAAAATATTTGATAATTCTGCCTCATAAATATCATAATTCAACTGAGGAATCCTTGCTTTCAAAGACGGAAAATTTTTCAGATCCTTTCTTTTCAGTTCATCTATCATAAGTTGCTATTTACTTTTGAATGCGTTTATTGCGCTAATCATCTCAATAATAGTTTTTCCTTTACCTTGAAGCTCCAAATTAATGGTGTTTAAATGCATTGTGATGTCTGTCAAAAATGCCAAATCAGTCAGACATTTTTCGTTTTTCAGCATCTGAGTGTCATCACCTCTTTCGTCCAGAAAAGCTGTTATTTCGGGCAATAATTCTTGAAACTTTTCTAGGAATTTTCCGCGATTCAGCCACCTGACGTCCGTGTGAAGAACTAAATCAGTGTGTTCAGCTGACTCACTATCTTCCAACTGCAATTTAAAGAGCCGTCGTTGCAAGCTACGTGCATGGATAGAATTCACAATTTTTATTGCAATGCCCATAATCTCATCCATATTTAGAACTTTTCAACATAAAACTTGTTGATGTATAATGCAATGGAAGGAGAAAAATGAAGGGAAATCGTCATTAGCTCGACAAAATGCCACAAAACCGTTTTTGTTTCCAGTCATTGGTAGCTTGTAGTTTGTTACAAAATTGAAGAAAACGTCATATATATCTTCGCCACGGGTCTTTCCTTTCAGAGGAATCATTGTCAAAAACTCTTCGTTAGCCGACATGTCATTGAATACCATTCGAATAAAAATACACAGCTGGGCAGTGTCTGTCATATCGGTGGATTCGTCGAACTGTAAAGAAAAGTATGTACATTCCGTGATAACATGTTTTAGTGTATCTGCCACGTCCTGACTCATGTCTCACCCGCTTCAATAAATGCTTCCTTCACAACCAATCCATCATCAAATGGTTTCTTGTGTTTCGCCAATATATGAGATATTTGAAATGACGCGATCGTTGCAGTTTTTGATTGTTTGGCTGGTCTTGTAAACAAGGTTTGTTCTTTTTTCAAACAAGTTATTAAATCACGTACTTTTCGTTTTCTTAATTCACTCTGTGACGGAAAATCCTTTTCATAGTTTTTATGAACCGTTTTATGATGCCTCTCTAAGTTCCCACGCTTAGGTATTGCAACTGACGCACTGCAAATGAGACAAATGCACTTATCCTTTACCATACAAAAGAAAAATTCTTCCTCCCAATCGTTATTAAAATGATAAGTTTTACTTTTCTTCGCCGCACTCATTTTGGACTATTTATTAATAAACTTTGTATCGATGTATCGCCTTCAAGTTACAACTCAGACTGACTCCTATTCCTGCAGGCGCAACATTTATATCGGCGCGAACGAAGTCTCGAATGTTCCCGTCAAACACGCCGCCAGAAGTTTCTAGAAAAATCGGCGGGAATCAAAAACGCGGCTTTTCTTTGACAAGTCCCGCGCGTTCCTTTGATAAAGCCGCCTTTTGCCGCTAGCAGCGGGTTATTACGATAAAAGAAAGTGATGAGGGGATTATTCCGGCCTAATTGTGGATCGAATAAATTTTAGTAGTTTATTCATTACATTTTGTTTTAGTTACCTAAAACAAAATCTGTGAATAGTTCTATATCGGAATTTTTTTCTCGAGATCGACTCAAAAAGCACTTGCGATCGACCGTTTGAGCACCCCTGATATAAATTATACCTTCGATATTTTGAAAAACTCAGAACAAGACACACTAAATAATTTTATCAAGAAACGAAACAGAGGAGAAAAAAGAATCACACGTGGAAAACGATCATTATAATGGATCACGGTGCGGTGAACCCTACTCAGGTATAATTACTTGATCTCGAGCTCATTCAGTGTCATCATCTCGAAGACTAAAGATTCTCGAAGATGTTGAGTACAATAGTAAGAAAAATCTTGGAAAGTTACTCCAAATTAATATGGTGTAATCTAAAAAAAAATACGAGTTTTCATTAAAATAATTAGTCACATAGTCAATCCTGATACATATATATATATATATATATATATATATATATATATATATATATATATATATATATATATATATATATATATATATATATTTATGTATGTATGTATATGTATATGTATATGTATATGTATATATACATATATATATATATATATATATATATATATATATATATATATATATATATATATATATATATATTCACTGCCCTTAGTAAACACGAAGCAGAAGAAAAACATGACTTTAAATTTAATGAAACCAAGGTTCTCTGCAAAGACCGGAATTATACCAAACTACAAATCAAAGAGATGATTGCAATAAAAAAAGATGAAAACACTGTAAATGATAGGACTGACATAAGAAGAATCAGTCATATCTACACAAATCTAATTAAAAAATAAACATGGTGACATGCATATCCTCCTAATAATACAAAATGGTATATATACTTAACATCAATAACAGTTTTTTTGGTTAAGACACCCATTATAGATAATAAAATTTAAAAAAATTAATAAAAAATACACGAGACACGATATGTTGATAAGAAATATAGAATTTGAAACTCACAAACACACAAATAGTTGACTTTCCAGGTATATACTCTTGTTTAATTTATTTTACAGGCTACAGTGTAAATATTTTAAATGTCCGAGTGTGCGTAAAAGGTATATGTTTTTAAACCTGTGAATTGAAAAAGATTTTAACCTTGTATTTTCTAATTTTAGAATGAATAATAAATAAAAAAAAATTTTGAAAATGCCTAAAAAAAATAAGGCGAAACGTCAAATAAACTAGTTTGTATTTTCCAAAAGAACCTAAGTACCCAAGAAAAACCAATCGAGTTTATGTAAAAACAAAAGGTTCAACAGAAAAAATTATTATATATATATATATATATATATATATATATATATATATATATATATATATATACTAGCCGTGCCCGCGTCTCCGCTCGCGTGGACTTGATTCACTACTATCGTCACTGCTTATTCCTTATGTTACCTAACGTAATAAAATATCTGCCATTGTTTCCCCTTATCTCACATTATTTCTCCTTATCTCCCATTATCTCTACATAATTTCCATTATCTAGACTTATCTCTGCTCATCTCCCATTATTTCTCCTTATCTCCCATTATTTTCTCCTTATCTCCCATTATCTCACCATAACTCCCATTACCTAGACTTATCTCTGCTTATCTCCCATTATTTCTCCTTATCTCCCATTATTTATACTTGTCTCCCATTATCTTACCTTATCTCCCATTATCTAGGCGTATCTCTGCTTATCTCCCATTATTTCTCCTTATCTCCCATTATTTATGCTTATCTCCCATTATTTCACCTTATCTCCCATTATCTAGGCTTATATCGAATTATATAGAACATATCATATGTATAAATTTATAAAAAACACGTAAATCGGATAAGTGGTTCTCAAGTGATAAGCGCACTAACGGACAGACAGACAGACAGAGAGACGTTGCATTTTATATATATTATATTCTTTGCAACATGATATTGTTCCATATTTAATGGTTTAGGCAGTGTATTGCAAGAGAACGCGCTAACGGTAACCTTTTTTTCCGACTTGATTCACTATTATCGTCACTATTTATTCTTTATGTTACCTAACGTAATAAAATATATCCTATAACCTGGCCAGAGAACACATGTATGTTTTAAAAAAAAGTATGTAACGCACTAACGGACAGATAGATATTATTTTATATATATTATAGATAGATAACCTGGCCAGAGAACATATGTATGTTTTAAAAAAAAGCACGTAAATCGGATAAGTGGTTCTCCAGTGATAAGCGTTTAACGGACAGACAGACAGACAGAGGACAGACAGAGATACGTTGCATTTTATATATATTACACAGGGCAACAAAAAAATATTTTTGTTTTGGTGCCTGGGATTTTAGAGCTGATTTTAACTATATTTGGGACGCTAAATCTATACATGCAATCCGTTTTTCTCTATCAGCTCTACTTTTTTAGATACATCAACTTATCTACCAATGTGGTTTTTATTCAGTATATTCATTTATGAGAGTTCTAAAATTATTATATATTCATTAATGTAGGTACAAAGGTTTTATTGTCAGTCTGTAATTGAGTAAATTCCAGGTAAATCTATAAATAGTGGAACCATTGCCTATCAGGTACCTGAACTGACCCTTTTAATCACCTAACTCGGGTAAGTCTCGTCAGTTTGTGCGTTCTTACTAATGAGAGTAGATCGAATTCGGCGTGTTATTTTATGTTAAGAAAAGAGTGTTTTTGTGTTATTGAACAGAATTAAAATGAGTTCAGGTTCCAGTTCAAGAAGAAGTTGTGTAAATCAACCTGATGTATTTTGCTATATATGCGGAGAATACATGTTTCAACAAAACAGACAAACTATTACTGACTTTGTAAAGCGAGCGTATCTTGGATACTTTGGAGTTAAGCTTGGTGATCAGGACAAAACGTGGGCCCCGCATCTCGTATGTAAAACTTGTACAGAGCATTTACGGCAGTGGACTACCGGGAAAAGAAAATGTCTAAAATTCGGCGTACCAATGGTTTGGAGAGAACCAAAAAACCACTTCAATGATTGTTATTTCTGTTTAGTAAATACTAATGGAATCAATCGAAATAACCGCAGTAAGTGGACTTATCCCAATTTAGACTCGGCAATACGCCCTATCCCGCACTCAAATGAAATACCGATTCCAACATTTCATCAGCTACCACATATCTCTGATGACGAATATTTTCCCTCTGATCGCTCTTCTGATGCTAATAAAAGTTCTGATGCTAATGAAACTAACAGTGACTATGAGGGGACGTCATCAGTTCCTCAACGCTTCAATCAAAATGAATTAACTGATCTCACCAGGGATCTCGATTTATCGAAAAAAGCTTCTGAAGTACTGGCTTCTAGGTTGAACGACAAAAATTTACTGGAACAAGGAACCAAAATTACCTTTTACCGTACAACAGAAAAAGATCTGCTACCATTCTTTTCTCAAGAAGACAATCTTGTATTTTGTCACGAAATTAGGGGACTCATGAAAGAAATGGGACTTTCTGAATATATTCCAGATGATTGGCGCCTATTTATTGACAGTTCAAAGCGAAGTTTAAAATGTGTCCTTCTACATAATGGGAATAAATACGGTTCAATACCACTAGCTCACTCAACGAAACTGAAAGAAGAATATAATACCATAGCTTTGGTCTTGCAGAAGATAAAGTATTACGAACATCAATGGATGATTTGTGTAGACTTAAAAATGGTAAACTTTCTTCTTGGGCAGCAAAGTGGTTACACGAAATATCCGTGTTTCTTGTGCCTCTGGGATAGTAGGGACAAAACACACCACTGGGTTAGAAAAGATTGGCCTCAGAGAGTTGGGGAAAAGAATGTCATTAACGACGCTTTGGTTGAAAGAGAAAAAATCATACTTCCTCCGTTACATATAAAGTTGGGCTTAATGAAGCAATTTGTAAAGGCTCTTGATAAGAATGGGTCTTGTTTTGCATATATAGGGGTAAAAATGCATCAGTTGAGCACAGAAAAACTCAAAGCAGGGATATTTGACGGCCCACAAATAAGACAATTAATTAAGGATCCTGCCTTCATAAATTCAATGAATCAAGTTGAACGAGAAGCTTGGACATCATTTGTTGCAGTTGTAGAAAATTTTCTACGCAAACATAAAGCTCAAAACTATGTTGAAATGGTTAACAAGATGCTTAATAGTTTCAAATCCTTAGGGTGCAATATGAGTATTAAAATACACTATTTACACAGCCACTTAGACCGTTTTCCAGAAAATTTAGGAGACATGAGTGAGGAACAAGGTGAAAGATTTCACCAAGATATTAAAGTTATGGAGGACCGCTACCAAGGAAGATGGGACATGCACATGATGGCAGATTACTGCTGGAGTTTAAAAAGGGACTGTTTAAAAAAACATTCAAGAATGTCGCGGAAAAGAAGCTTTCCCAGTGTTGAGTGACTATTTAATTTCTTCAATGTTTTTTTTTGTTTGTAAGTACGACATAATATTGTATTTTGTATAACTAAAATAAA
Organism: Pachyrhynchus sulphureomaculatus; assembly: GCA_019049505.1. Lineage (NCBI taxonomy): Eukaryota > Metazoa > Arthropoda > Insecta > Coleoptera > Curculionidae > Pachyrhynchus > Pachyrhynchus sulphureomaculatus. The sequence continues at coordinate 172,418,945 of CM032453.1, forward strand.
AATTTCGTATCTACTTTTGTTTACTACACTTACGGATTTGAGTTACAATAATGTAACTTATATTTCTCTAAAATTGTATATCTTAAAAATTTGAGCTCCTAGGTACAAATGAATACGTTATTTGAATTCAGGACATCAAATTGATATAGAATCAGCTCAAAAAACCTCGACACCAAAACAGCTGTTCCCCTGTGTTATAGATGTAATAAAATATATATCTATAACCTGGTCAGAGAATATATATATATATCAATTTAAAAAATCACGTAAATTGGATAAGTGGTTCTCGAGGGATAAACGGACAGAGAGACAGACAGAGACGTTGCATTTTATATATTATAGATGTAGATTATTATTATTAGATAACCTGGCCAAAAAATATATGTATGAATATAAAAAAGACACGTAAATTGGATAAGTGGTTCTCTCCTGATAAACGCACTAATGGACAGACAGACAGACAGAGAGACATTGCATTTTATATATATTATAGATTATAGTTATTCTCTACTACATAATATTGTTCCATATTTAATGGTTTAGGCAGCGTATTGCAAGACAGTCCGCTAGCGGCAAACTTTTTTCCGACTTCATTCACTATTATCGTCACTGCGCATTCCTTATGCTACCTATCGTAATAAAATATAGCCTATAACCTGGCCAGAGAACATATGTTTGTTTTAAAAAAAAGTACGTAAATCGGATTAGTGGTTCTCCAGTGATAAGCGCACTAACGGACAGACAGACAGACAGAGAGACGTTGCATTTTTATATATATATTATAGATATATTATAGATATATTATATATATATATATATATATATATATATATATATATATATATATATATATATATATATATATATATATATATATATATATATATGTTGTATACACGACAAACTTAAATAAACATGACTTCTTCAATTTACATTTACTTAAAACTGAAATGTCTGCATTGACTTGGTAAACTACAGACTACAAGTCCTAATGTTCCTAAGAAAGCGTTTCAACTGCAAATGCTTTCTGAAGTCTAAGACTTTAATCCCTGTTTAGATTGACTAAAGCGAACATCCGGTTGATACGATTTTGAAAGGAAAGCCTCCAGCACATCTCGCAGACGATGCAGTTCGTGCATTTGACTTCGGTCAACTTGAATACGGGTTTCATAGAGAATGTTTATACTCGTACAATCATATAGCATGTCAAGAAAATTTCTTAACATGATAGAAACTTATTAATTTTTAATTTTATAAGACAACTTCGTTTTTTATTGTCTAGCGCAGTGATTTAAGAAGACTAAGATGTCATCGACCCACATTACCCCGTGTTCAAAATTTAATTTAGGTAAAGATCGATTCATTTATATGCTCAGAAACTATTCAAAAATCATGATTTTCTAAATAAAACATTTTCTAGACATTTTGACTCACCCATACGATTTTTTCTGTCAAATCTTTAAATTGCTGTAGGAATTAGGTGTGTACGGAAGTAGCAATTCGTGTTGGTCTTGACATATTGCAAATGGTAATCGGTAGGACACCGAGGGCTAGGTAATTCGTTCCAGAGAAATAGGATTCTTTATAAGAAGGACCTCGTAAAGAGCAGTCGTAAGCCTCAGAGATCGTGCAACACGGTGGAAGGAATTAAATTGACTACGTCAATTGCACAGTTTTTTATGAATATTATTATTTATTGATTAAGATCTATGCGTATAACATGTTTTCAAATGATAAATAAGTCAAATCAAGTGTTTCGAAACATAGTGAAGTAGGAAAATTCAATTTTTTATATAAAGGGACTTCATATATAAATAACGTGAAAGGGGAAATCTAATTGTCTGTCAATCACCTGTCAAAAATATATTATGTAAAATTAAGTTCCTAAAATCAGAGTATATTTACTTATTAAGCGTAAAAGCAGAAATGGCGTGGTAAAAACTGGGGTGCCAAAGTGAAAAACGAAAACCAAATAAAAATGTACAAATAAAAGCAGGCAACGTGCTCATTCTAAAACGGTAGCTACAGTACGCCAATAATTTTTAAATAGAAAACATAATTCATATGTTTCGATAATTTTATAAGACTGTTTTTTAGTGTTCCGTACGGAACACTTATAAGATCACTTCGGTGTCTGTCTATCCGTCTGTCACACCCGATTTTCTCCGAAACTATTTGTCATAGAAAGTTGAAATTTGGTAATAATATAGGAATTGATGACCTCATCAGAGCCATGTAGTTTTGAAAGTTAAATTTTGACTTAAGGGGTTAGTTTTGGGGGGTGAAATCGGAAGTGAAAAAAAAATTTTTTTACTAGGTAATCGAGTGTGGTGTTAAATAAAAGCTTGTGAAAACACGAGTAAAAAACATATATATAATGTAATACTTGCGCGCACTTTTCTTTGTATTATTTTTAAAAAATCACGAAAAATTGCTGTCCATCCGCCTTATGTCGAAAAGTAATTATCAAAAAATTTTGAAAAAATTCTGGAATATTCTCCACGGGGTGTAGATTGAACGAAAATTATCACGAGTGCATTACCTGTAATAATTTATCTGGTATATAAAAAAAACAGAAATTTCAAGGTCATCAATTTTCAGTAAAGATTGTTCAAAACTCATTTGGGGTGTGTTTTATGAAGTCACTGATCATTTTATACTTCCGTTACAACATTTTTTATTTTAAAAGCAATCAACGTACGGAACACTAATTGCGCAAGTTCAACTTGCACTTGACCGGTTATTTTTCATTTGTTTAATTTGGTTTTGGCTTAAAAGAATAAACTGATGTATACGTAAAACTTAAATAGACGTTATTTAATGGAAAATAAACCTGACTTTTTCTGGTGAAATCTACAAACTATTGTTGTCTAAACCATTTTTAAGTTGTATGTAATGCCTATATAATATCAGTCGATAACAAATTTATTACTCACGGACTTATCATAAAATAGGCATAAAATTTAAAACAAATCGTATTCCTAGAAAAATTACTCTTCCAGATTTTTGCAGTTTCAGAGAGCTCAGATTACTAAGAATATAGTGTCTTATTTCCGTAGGTCTGCCTGTCTGCCAGTTTGTGAAACATCTCGATTGGCATAATAACTCTCGAGTGAAATGACATATCGATTATAAATATATATATATATATATATATATATATATATATATATATATATATATATATATATATATATATATATATATATATATATGTATGTATGTATGTATGTATATATATATATATATATATATATATATATATATATATATATATATATATATATATATATATATGTATATGGATGTATTTCCTGATGTATCTGAGTATGAATGCATTAGTTCATGTTGTTTTGACTAATAAGTCACAGATAATTCACCAAGTCTCATTTAGCATTATCAATGCTTACCGACGATGACGGTAAAAGTTTGGTGTCGACAAAGGCGGTTTTGACCATACGTTGCGACTTATCAATCTTCAACAGAGGTATCAGTACCCTATTGGCCCTATTTTTTATAATAACGAGAGTACTAAATCTTAATTTACCTATGCAATTTGCTCTCGAATTAAAAGTTTTGGCGGTCTCACACAGGGTACCGCTGAGGTTTCTTCGCTGCTGATACTTTGGGTATATGTATATATAAACATTAATATGCAGTGAAACATGCATGTTCTAGTTTGATGATTTATAGATGGCAAGTCCGAATAGTCCACAACTTTAGACTCCCGTATTTTAAATGTAGGAGCAAATAGCACGGTTTTCGTTCACTAAGGTCAATTTATATATTTTTTCTTTATATTTGTCAAAGACGATAAATATGAATTTTGTATGTATGCATACATATACTTTTTTTTACAAATTTCTTAAACCATATATATATTCTTAGTTTTTGAGTTTTCTTGGGAATTTTTTTACAGTTCATAAATGAGAAAAGTACTTCTTGAGGTTACATTTATTACAATACGTTTCAACCAAATTATCTTGGTCCTCAGCAGTTGTATTTATAATTAAAATGATATATGTATACATGAGCACATGGAACTTATTACAGAAATTAATAAAATTATGGACTTACCCAAAAAGGATTTTTCATTAATCATCAAATAAGTATCGAAAAATATTATTATTATATGGGCACTAACATATTAAGCGTCGTATAAAACATTAATATCACACACTATTTAAATTTACTGTTAATATAAAATAAAATAAAAATTATTTCCACATTTCACTGTAACAGACAGAAACAACAGGCATTCGACCTATCTACCTGAAGGTGTGCTTCGGTTTATTTTTATTTTGTTTTTTTTTTTTAATGATTTTGGTGAGAGTTAGTTTTTATTTTGTTTACATTTAATACTATTATTATCGATCAGCTGTTTGAAATATAAGTTAAATTCCATTTTAAGGGCGTTTTACAAGGAAATACAGTTGGACATGGCAAATATAATATGATGATGGATTTAAATAATGTTATTGTTAAACTTGTTAAAATTTTTTCGTTTATTTTTATTACATTGTCATTTTTAGAAATTCTCTTTTTTTTTGGTTTTTCCGTTGCTAGTATTTTTGTTATAAAATTAAATTTGTGATGTAATAATGTTTCGTATTTTGTTAGTGCTGTTTTGTTTTTTTATGATAGCGGTGGTCATTTAAACAATGTTGGAAAAGTTGTGAAGTTTGCCTTATATAAACTTTGTTACAGTTTTTACATGGTATCTCATAAACTATATGTGTTTTTTGAATTTTGGGTGTTTTGGTTTTCAGGCTGCTAAAACTGTTTTTCAATCAATTATAAGCTGTGTGACAAACCCTGATGTCATGTCGTTAGAAATATAATTGAGTATGTTCTGAAAGTCCACGTATATATGGCATAGATAAAAATTTATTGGGATTTTTAGTGACCTTTGGTTATTAAGTGTTATATGTAGTTTTATTTTTGCGTGAATGGAGTAGAGAGTTAATTAGTTTTAAAGGGTAACTAATCTTCAACAAAATGTCTTTTGCCTTTTGAATAGCCCTATTTTGGTACTGCTTTTCGCTCAATAGTTTAGCTCTACCTATTAGACCTAAAATTACGGTTTTTTTTTTTTTTTTGGGTCATTGGGTGTTGTGAGTGAAAATTTAGATATCTTCCCGACCAAGTTTGTTTTGTATACTATTCGGTCGCAATCTTATTATTTTTTTAGTGTAAGGTTAAATCTAGAAAATTGATGGTTTGGTTATTTCCATATTCGATGGTGAATTGTAATTTTTTATGGAAAGAGTTAAATTTAGATAGAATTACCTCACCTTTATCTTTCGGGATTACTGTAATGTAGTCAACCACATATCTAAAAAAGAAGGAGACCCCATAACTGAATTTAGGTACGATAGTGGAAGTGTTCGTCCGGGCATCGGTGTTTGCCTGCTGGATCAGTGGTAATTACGGATTCCGGCGCTATGCTGACTATTACGTTCTCGATGTTCTGGTTATTCCTTGGTTTGGCTAGTAGACCCTTCTATGTACTGGATTATTCTCGTTTCAACTGTTCAAGCGTTTGTACGTACCGAATAGATAGTAAAATGCCTAATGAGCTGGACGATTTGTTTCGGATGCAGCATGATGCCTTAATGGATGAGGCCTTGGCCAGAAAAGATGAGATTATCAGTCAAAAAGATGAGCTTATCAATAACATGGTGATTGAAATTCAGGAACTTAGGAAAGAAATCCAAGTATTGTCCAATTTAATGTTTGAACTACTGAAGGAGAGTAATGTGACTCCCTGTAATGATGATTCCTTAATCAAGGACGAGGGAAAAATAGAGAAGGACGCCATGCCTATGGATTCCAGCAATGAGGATTCTAGGAGAATGGAGTTCGAGGAAAACCAGACTGGAAAAAAGAAAAAGAAAAATAAGAAGAGGAAAAAGAAGAAGGTGAAGGGGGTCCATCTGAGATGAATACTCAGCAGGAAGAAAATCTAGACAAAGGAACAGGTAAGTTTAGTGCCATTAAATTATCCATTGACAACGACAATTTCCCTTCCATGCCTCCTATTCAGCCTAAAATGATCCCAGTTGTACCGGATTTCCCAAATTTCATTTCTCAGAGCAAAGTTGCAAGAAGGCCTGTTAGGTCTAAAGAAATCCCGCCCATTGTGATTAGTAATGCGGCAAATTTTGTCACTATTTCTGGCCAATTCAAGACCAATAATGTCAATTATTCCTCAGCCATTCTAGTTAGAAATGGTGTGAAAATCTTCAAGTCGTCTGTTGACGATTTCAATAATGCTACCGCCCTTCTCGAAAAGATTAAAGAACCCTATTTCACCTTCCGGTTTCCGGAAGAAAAATTGAACCATGTTGTCCTGCGTGGTGCTCCTGTTCATTTAACAAAGGATGATATTAGAGAGAGTCTTGTTCATCAGGGCTTCACCCCTAAAAGTATTATACGTTGGACACATTCCAATGGCAAGCCCATGCCTTTGGTATTGGTACTTCTGTCTAAGTCTGAGACGGATATCTATAAGGTAAAAGTCGTCTGCGGTTTTGAGCTTCGTGTGGAAGCTCAAAAATCCAGATCGCGTGGTATACAATGTTTTAATTATCAAGACTATGGTCATGCAGCAAAAATTGTCATATTCCTTCAAAATGCTTGAAGTGTGGCGATGATCACCATACTTCCAAATGTTCTAAGGGTAAAGAAGATCCGGCTAGGTGTGCAAATTGTGGAGGCAGTCATCCTGCCCTGTATAGTGGATGCCCGCGTCATCCTTCTCAAGTTAAACGTAAAAATTCCATATTCAGAGGTTGGGGAACCCAAGACAATTCTCGTCTTGCCCCCAAAAAACAGTCTATTCCAGTCCACGCCTCGTCTGAGGCTCTCTTGACTCTTGTGCAACTTGCGCAAGTTGCCCAAATGTTCAAGGAGACGATCCTTGATCATTTTAAAAAGTCTCATAGCCCTGTCTAATATGACTTAGACTACGAATAGACAAAAGAACGTGACACTAAACACAGACTGGACTGACTACCCTTAGGGGGCCTTAGGATAAGGCCGTAGTTTAGTTGAGCTACTCCTTCTTTAAAGTGTAACATAGCATACAACAAACACAATTGTAACTGAACACTCCCAAATTGGGAATTAGGTTAAGCTAGAGTAAGTTAGGATAAGTTAGGTTAGATCTACTTATTGAAAATTAACTTAGGGTTAAAAACACATCAATAAATCTAGTCATTAAGAAAAATCAGAAATTGTAAAAGGAGTAAAGGGTTTTCCCAGCTCACAAGGAGTTTTAGTGGGTATGCCAACCCTTCAGGTTGGAGAGCGCCACATATCTGAGGCATTTTGGGGCACCCTTATGGTGACGCAAACTGCTTCAGAATCCATAAGGTGGATTACTGCTGTATAAAAAAATAAAAAAAATAAAAAAATCTATGTACTGGAGATATTCAATATCCTGCTTATTGAGCTGTCCATTCCTCTCGATTTCTAAAGCTTTCCTGGCTACGCATGTTTTATAATGTGAAATCGAGGCTATACATAAAAGAAAACGACAACGTAATAAATGAAAAAACACATAAAAAAATCTCAGCAAGTTGTGCAGTAACATTGTTTAAATCCATCATATTATTTTTGGCACGTATAGCTGTATTTCCCCATAAGACCTCTTAAAATGGAATTTAACTGATATTTCAAATATAGTATTAAATGCAGTAGCGGCTCGTAATGGAATTTGGTGGAGGTTCACATACCTCACAAGGATATGTTATATGTAGCATTATGAGCCAATAAAAGCGTAAAAACACGATTTCCAGATACCTACTTAATTTTAAATTTTAATTATCTATTCATTCCTAGAAGACATTTTAAAATGTTCTAAGGTCCATGGTCACAAATGAAAATACCTTACCTAATATTAATTGAAAATTCTAAATGTCAAGAGGTTAAACATAATATCAAATATAAAATCACTTACCAGTACAGAAGGCCAACTATAACAGGCAAATGGGCGCGGTGTATTGACACATATGTATAAACGCGAACATAAATAATATACAACACTTGACGAAAGAAAATGCAGTCCATATTAGAAATATAGCAAAATTTATTGTTTTATTTAAAACATCTAACTATAAGCTGAACATTCTAAACACAATGTTTAAACGAAATGTCCATACGGCTATTTTTTAAATTTGTCAATCACTAATTGATTAAAATCACTAATATCTTCTATCATTTTCTTTTCTATTGACAACATTCCCGATTCTGAAAGTCTTTCTTCATTCATGACACTTCTCAAAAACGACTTAATTCTTTTTAAAGTGAAGAAATTTCTTTCAGCTTTAGCAGTTGTCATCGAAACGGTAATAATTAGCTACAGTAAAGTGCACGTTGCAGAAAATACATTTTGTAAATTATTTTCGATTATAAATCGCAAACAATACACCCCTCCTGGCAAATTTCTAAAATCTGGCCGTTTATAAATAAGTTCAAGTTCAGTTTGTAATCTAATTTTGTCCAAAAATGGATATGCCCGAACTATATCATTTAAATAGTGCGATGGGAATTTATTTTCAAACACCGAGAACGCAGAAGACATAAACAGAAACGAACTACTTAGATGACTATTAAATGAAAACCTTTCCTTAATTTGAAATAATACATAATCACATACTTCTTTTGCTGCAACTACTTTCGTTAAATAAGAATCTTCCTTACGTCTTTTATTCTGAAAATGAACTACATCTTCAATTAAAGTAGGAATTTCTTCAGCATTTTGTCTTTCAGTGGCTATACATTTTTCAAATATATTAATTGCTGTGGCTACCTATGCAGGATCAGAAGTCGATTTTTGCAAACTGTTATGTAGGACATCGGCGTGAGGCATAATTTTATGAAAAAATGTTAGCCAGAATACCATACAAATTGTGCATCGTATAACACTCTTAATTAATTGTGGTAGATTGTTTCAAAGTATTTTCTACCTTCTCCATAAATTCGATAAATGCTTCTCTGTTCTCAAAAATAATATTGATAGCTCTACTTTTAAAAAGCCACCGTGTTGTAGAAATTTTTGAAATATGGCAGCGTACAACTTCATTTAAAATTTCAAACCGCTGAGGAGAATTTGAAAAAAAAAATCCTGTTATATTAGAAAAGAAAATACGTACTTCTGCATTCTGGCTAGTTGCATGAGCTAAAATTAAATTTAATTGATAAACATAACACTAACCTGAACTAACCTGAACACAATACTCGTATTTATAATCATCTTAAATAATTCTGTTTACTCCACCATTGCCGCCACTCATAACATTTGCTCCATCATAACTTTGTGAAATTAATTTCTTTGGTGTATCTGTAACTTTGAGCTAAACGTCTTTAATACAATTTGCTAAACTAATTGCATTATGATCTTGTGGATTCAAAAAAGCCCAAAATCGTTCAGTTGGGTTACTACC
>CM032453.1:172428493-172576533 GCA_019049505.1 Pachyrhynchus sulphureomaculatus
TTTTATGACACCTCTCTCTCAAGGCCATATCGGACTTCCTTGACTGCACATTGGAAATAGTTGGTGGTGTTTTCCTTAGAAATAAACAGTAGAATGCGAAGCTAAGAGTTCAGCTATCAATTTGGCTATTGTCTGTTCGTGTAAGTGGTGGTAACGTGCAATTAGTTTAATTTTGACCCATTATCGGTAGGCAAGATGTTTAGAAGCAACAGCTTCTTTGCATTTTCGATCGAATCAAAGCTTGCCGTTGCTACGGCATTTATTTAAAAGATGGATGTAAGCGTCCATGCCAGCCAAAATAATATCAGAAATCTTCTTAACACTTTAAAAAAAATGTCTGTCCAAGAAAAAGTTCGAAAAAATTACTTCCCATTTAGGCAGTTCTCTGTGACTGATCGATAGAGTACTCGATCTCAAAAGCAGTTCATTATCGGAAGAATCTAACGGCGGATTTGCCGTAATGGTGAAAATTGAGCATATGATGCTTCAAATATTTGCAACTGATAGCTGACGTTTCACAGCATCCAGAATATGCATTTTGGAATAAAGCGGCTAAATATGTTTCTTGTTTTATTTTTTTATAATATACTAAATAATTTTATTTTTCTCTTTAATTAAAATTACTGTTTCATCAAGGGGAGATGATTAAACGTCAGGAAATTAAATTTTCCCGTTAAATTAGAAGTTATCATGTACTATAAATAAGTAAATAACTATTGTGCATATTTAAAGTATTCTATTAAGGGTTCAAAGATAATTTACAACTTGTTATATTTTAAAAACCAGAAAAAATTCCTAAAATATAATCGAAACTACAAATTCCTTTTATTTTCTTCCTCGTAGCAAACATATTTTTCTCTATAAACCAGTTTGCTTTTATTTAAAAAAAAAACCTCACCATTATTAGGTAATGCTGGTTGTGTTTTATAAATTCAAAGTGCTTACGGAGTTCTAAAAAGCTTTCAGTTTTGTTTAGCCTTTCTGTTCCAGCTTTTATCATTAAAAGTGGCCCTTGAGATACATGAAAAACTCGGACCTTTGCTTTATTATATATATATATATATATATATATATATATATATATATATATATATATATATATATATATATATATATATATATAAAGAGAGAGAGAGAGAGAGTAGTTTATGAGGGTGTTTTTTTTAAGTCATTTACCTAGCCTTGAAGAAAAACTTGCAGAACTTAAACATACGTTTATTCCAAGACGAGAATTTTTCTAAAAAAGTCAACGTTACCGAACCCGACATAGTTACGTCGAAAATTCCATTCTTCTGGCATCGTCTCTTAACTTGTTGGGCGTTAACTTGAGAGCAAATACGTATGTATTGGTATGAACATGTTTTATGCATAGCAAAGAGAATTTAAGAAAACTGGGAATATTATTTCGTTAGAAAGCCAACCAATGAAGGAATACTGCTCTCATGTTTAGGGCTTTTTTCCCAAACATACACTGCATTTATTAGATTCTAGTTAGAATAGAGGTATTCGCCTGACTGGAGATTCAGAACCCACCAGCAACCCTGATTCCTTGGAATCAAAGAATTATAGACAATTTGAGCTTATTCTACAACTACTTTCATAAAAGGTGTTCGATTGATGTAGCCCGCTTAATTCCTCCCAGAGCGGTGCACGCTCAGAATATACGTCGCTCCAATATGTCAGATCCATATGAGACTCAGTTTATCAGTCCTCATACTACCTTTTTAAGAACTCTTTTGTATGTAAATCTAATCTCTTCTGAATAATTTGTCCACGACTGTGTTTCTCATCAGTTATAATTTGCAGTGGTTCAAGATCAATGTTAACGCTTTTTCCACACACGCGTCGCTCCTGTAGGGCTTTAAGGATTTTTCTGCAACATGTGTGCTATGCGTATAAAAGAAGAGACGGGAAAAATCAATGGAAGTAGTCGGTTTTTTAATGTCTGTGGTTATCTGTGTTTGACTCATAGAGCAAAATATTTTTAAATTATTGTCTTATAATAGACAATCTCTATAGTACGAACCATAAATAACTTACTCGTATATAGTAAAGCGGCTAGATTTTGACATGCTGAAGCTAAATATTATTAAAACAAACAGTGTTATAAGTTACGACGCAAGGCGTTGGCGTCGCACAGTGGGACGAAGCCTCACTGTGCCACTCAAATTACCCTACAGCTCTTAATTTTGAAGTAATCGGAAATATTTTTTTTTAGTTATTCATTTTTTCATGGCCAATCGATCTGTCGAGCTAGAATTTAGGTTTTTTTTTCCACAATTTTCCGGAATTTCCGGAAGTATTAATTTTTATGAAATAACGGCGTTTTTTTCGGGGGAAAATCACTCTGTAGATCGTAATTTTCACTTAATCATAACATATATTCTTTTAAAATGTTCATTTTTTATTGTCAATCAATCAGTCGTGCTGGATTTTTGACTTTTCCTCTGCGTTTTTCAAAAATTTGAGAAAATAATTGTATTTTCATATAAGTAGGGTTTTTTTCTGCAAATAACTACTCATAGGTGGTTTTCCTCCCATATTCAGGACAGATTTTTCTCAAAAATCAGTTCTTCTGATGGACAATCCTTCTACTGACTTCGGATTATCCTTTTCGCCCCAGGTTTTTCAAAAATTGCAGACACCTTTGGCGTTAGCCAGGATACACCACATGGAGGTAGTGTCTGTTGGTATCCCTTTGTGTGTGCGCGTGTGTGTGTGTGTGTGTGTGTGTGTGTGTGTATATGCGTGTGGGTGAGTGTGTTTGTGTGTGTATTGCCTAGGATAACTCAAGTACCTATAAAGAATACTGCTGTTTTTAGTTTTAGACTTTAAAAGAACGCATGAGAATTTTTTCAAATTTTACTACAATATTCATTGTCAGGATGTCGAGGAATAACCATGAATGAATTTAGAAATATCCCGCAAATTTATTGCAGGACAGTTCCGATGAAAAATCCCAGTAAATCTGAATCATTTCATTATTATTGCAATAACTTGCAATTTAAAGAAATCGCTAGTTTATTAAATAAATTTACTTAAATTTATCAGAAAAATTTTCCGCGCAACTGAGCAAATTCAAGTAGTTTCGATTAAATTTGGGCAAATTCTAGGTAAATTTGGTAGAATATTTGCTAATTTTTGCTAATCGCTACTAATCTAAACAAAGTTCCAAATCTCGCTAACCAAAATTTGAATTATTTCAATGAATATGGAATAATTTTACGGAGATTTGAATTTTAATTTGCTGAAATTCAAGATTATTATATAATTTTTTTGACTTTTTTGGTATTCAAAAAAATCAAACTTTTTTTTGTACAGACAATATTGATCAATTTTATTTATATTAATGTTTTACATGATTTCTTAATTTCAATAGGTTTTACGGATTTAGTGATTAAAGTGTTTGAAATGAAAAGAAGAGATTGACATTACATTTTGTAATCGTATACCACAAAATTCGCTGCAGTTCTTTGCTGATTTCGTAAAAGATTAGGACGTCTTCATTTCTAACTGATAAAAGAGTCCAAGACCTGTTACCACAAGCAAGACATTTACTTAAGCCGGGTAAATGGGATGGAATTAAAATAGAGTGAGAATTCTGTGATTCAGACGGAAACACGCACACAGACACACACACAGACGGACAGACAAACAAACATAGACGCAGCACATACACACAGCACATACACACAGCACATACACACTGCACATACACACTGCATAATACACACACACATACACACACACATACACACACACACACATACACACACACATACATACACAAAGGGATACTAGCAAACACTACCTCCATGTGGTGTATTCTGGTTAACGCTAAAGATGTTTGCAATTTTTGGAAAGCCTGGGGCAAAAATGATAATCCGAGGTCTGTGGATTGATTTTCCACCAAAGGAATTCATTTTTGAGAAAAATCTGCCCTGAATATGGAAGGAAAACTATCTGTGAATGAATTGCGGAATAACCATACTTCCATGGAGATATAAATTTTTTCTCAAATTTTTCGATAAACACGGGGGAAAAATCAAAAATCCGACTCGACCGATCGATTGATAATAAAAAAAACGAACTTTTAAAAAAAAAATGTGTCATGATTAAATGAAAATTATGATCTATAGAGTGATTTTCCCGCGAGAAACGCCATTTTTTCATAAAAATTAATACTTTTAAAAATTCCGGAAAATTGTGAAAAAAAAACAAAATTTAGCTCAACAAATCGATTGGCCATAAAAAAAGCTTCAGGAAAACTGTGGAAAAAGACTTATAATCTAGCTCGACAGATTGATTAGTCATGAAAAAACGAATAATTAGGAAAAAAATATATTTCCAGTTACATCAAAATTAAGACCTGTAGGATAATTTGAGTAGCACAGTGCAGCTTCGTCCCACTGTGCGTCGGTACACGAAACTGTTACCGCGCGGCTGTAGGCAGTTTATTCCAGCACTATATTCATTGTTAATTGGAATAACATGCCAAAACTAGGAATCACTTATAAAGTTAATTAGTTTAACTATTGTCTGTGACAAATATACGTGATAATTTCCAGGTTACTGTAATCACGTTTTAGTTTTCAGAGGATTTTATTAAGCAGGAATTTGGATATTAAACATTAAGCAAGGCTTTAATTTATGTTCCACACATAAAGTTGTTGCAATTAATAAAATCAACAGAATTAGAATTTAGAAAATTAGAGGGGAGAGAAATTTTGAGGTTGAACTTAAATTAGAGCATAAATGCGACAAAGAAAACTACGCAGACAGCAGCACTTTGATGATTGAATATACAGAGTACATTCGAAAAATTCTAAAATTATATAAAAACTTAGTAAGTGGCGTTATCTATTTGTGACCTAATTTTACTATTTAGCTTTATTCTTTTTCGATCTCTCACCATGTAACGTTCTTCGATTCATTAATTATTTAACGTTCAGTGGTCATTAATAGTTATGGAGAATCGCTAGAACACTGTGCGGGAGAGAAAAGAATCCCTACAAGCATCCAAGGTTAGATTCCAGTAACCAAATTTTCAGAGGGGGAAAATAAGCAGGAATAAGATGACCTATTGTCGTGCAGTAAAACAGCATTAGTTTCCAAATTTCAACTCGATCGAGATGTTACCTGAAGCTCACAAGATCGATGATTTAATGATGTGGCGATCATCCTAAAGAATTCTTTACCTGCGACCTAACATTCTGGTCTACAAAATTTAAATGTTTTTTATTACACAGAAATTTGTCTTAGATTTTGATAGTGTTAGGTATTCTTAAAAATACGAGGGTTGTATAAAAAATAAGGTTCTTACATTTTTTCAGGTGTAAGGCATTTTTTATTTGAACTGAAAAATACATCATTGGAAAGCTTAATTTCTTAGCTATTTTTCAACATAATCTCCAGATTTTTCCACGCATTTTTGTTGACGACTAATCCACTTTTGGAATCCCGCTTTAAAGAAGTCCGCCGCCAGTCCGTGGAGGAATCTGGTGACCGCTTCCTGCACTTCTTCATCAGTCTCGAAACGTCGTCCACCCAAGTGTTGCTTTAATTTTGGAAACAAGTGGAAGTCACTCGGTGCAAGATCAGGGCTGTAGAGAGCATGTTCAACGAGATCCCAGCCAAAATTGTCGATTAAATTCTAGGTTTGGCGAGAGACGTGCGGGCGCGCATTGTCGTGGTGCAGTCTAACGCCTTTTGTCAGTCTTCCTCTCCGGCGATTTTGGATGGCTCTTTTGAGTTTTTTCAAGGTCTCACAATAATTTTTCCGAATTTATTGTGATCCCTCGAGGCATAAACTCAACAAGCAGGACACCCTTACGGTCCCAAAAGACCGTAACCATCACTTTCCCTGCGGACAGCGTCTGCTTGAACTTCTTCGGTTTAGGCGATCCGGTATGGCGCCATTGTCGCGATTGTTGTTTTATTTCCGGGGTGACATAATGACACCACGTTTCGTCCCCGGTAACAATGGAGTCTAAGAAATCTTCGGTATTCTCGGCGCATTCTCGAAGGCACACTTGACGCGATCGGCTTTGTGGGTTTCTGAAAGCATGTGCGGGACCCACCGTGCACACACCTTTGATAACGTAACCTTTCAGTCAAAATCGTGTGGATTGTTTTTTCACAAACCTCAGGAACCCGGGCAGCCAGTTCCCGAATCGTTATCCTCCTATCCTCGAGCAGAATTCGCTCAATCTTCGACACAACTTCGTCGGAGATCGATGGCCTTCCGCTTCTTTGCTCATCGTGGATGTCTGTGCGTCCTTCGGAGAACTCCCTACAGCATTTGCGGACGTGTTGAACGCTGATACAAGCTTCCCCATAAACTTCACACAACTGCCTATGAATATCAACCGGTGGTAACTTTTTTAGCGTGCAAAAATCGGATTACCGCACGAACTTCGCACCTGGCGGTGACGGCGATCGGGGGTTCCATCGCGGATGGCTGTTAGGCCGGCACTGAACGTTGCAGCGAGTTCTACCAAGGTGGGATCTAGAGTGGGGGAATCAGCGCACACGGCAGTGTTGCCTAGCATCTCGCGCGGCGAGTTTACAGCGTTGGGAACCTTATTTCTTACACAACCCTCGTAAAATAACTTCAAAAAGACATAGTCTTTTTTATGCCACGAAATATTATTTTTACTTTCCTTGCTCAATTCATATTGTATTCGTGAAAAAAATATATCTCGAGATTTTTGCTTTTCTTCACATTTTAAGGTTCCTAGATCACGAGAAACATTGTCTCGTATTTCCGTCGGTCTGTCTGACTGCCCGTCGGTCTGTTGGCACAATAACCCTCGCAAAAAATGGGATATCAATTTCAAACTTGGTTCATAGAAAATATGTAATGGGGGGTGAAACCAGTAGTTTTTAAGCGATATTGCTTCAAGCCGAGGGGGTGAAAGGGATGAGGATCGATACATTTTATATATTTTTAAAGTAATATGGTAACTCTTCCTTATTGTTTTGTTGAAAAAATAAGTTAATTTTTTTCCGAAATATTTATAGTAAAATATATAAGGGGTGAACGGAGTGGGGGACGAGATTAGAGCAATTGATTCGTATATGTCGTATTATATGTCTTTTTTAGGGTTTTTAAAGTCGAAAAAACCTATAAATTAGGTTGTTTTTCATTGCTTTCAATTTTAACCCAGGAAGGGGCTAAAAGAGGCAGGGCAGCTCGAGTAGTAGAACCATCCTTAAGTGAACAGCAGGCTGGGATACGTTGTATAATATTAGAATCGTCAGAATTTTTTTTATTTTCTGTTGAGTAGTCGTTATTTGAGTAAAAAGTCTGTTATACATATAACATAAATCTTTAATTTATGACGTTTCTCTACAAGAAATCTGATTGTAGCCAAATAAAAACTATTGTAGTGAGGATACCTAAGTATGTTTTAATATGACTACCAAGTTCGTGTGAAAAAAAAAATGCTATTGACCACTGTAATATTTTTAGGTCAATTGGTATATTTTTGAATATTTGCATTGTATTTTCTAAGAGTAAATACGAGGCTGGTTTGAAAAGTCCTTGCAAAGTCCGAGAGATGGCACCACCGGCGCGTATCGAGGTCATGTTTAGTTAGTAGCATCTCTTGAATGAACGCACACCAAGTTTCAGCCATATCGGTCTATTTCTTTGTGTTTGGCATTCGTGTGAATCAAGGAAGTCGAGTGATTTTCAAGAAATGGACGAAAAAGATTTTCGTGTGGTGATTAAACATTACTTTATGAAAGGCAAAACGCCTCAGGAGACTAAAAGAGAATCTTGATAAACATTATGGTGACTCTGCACCTTCGATTAGAACAGTTTATAAGTGGTTTCAAAATTTTCGGACTGGCCATATGGGCACAAGTGACACTGAACGTTCTGGACGGCCTGTGGAGGTTACGACTCCAGAAATCATTGATCAAATCCATGATATGGTGATGGATGACAGAAGAGTTAAGGTGCGTGAGATTGCTAGTGCTGTGGGCATCTCGACTGAACGGGTACATAATATTTTGCATAAACATTTGGACATGGGAAAGCTATCCGCAAGATGGGTGCCGCGATTGCTCACGCTTGACCAAAAACGGAATCGTGTGAAGTGTTGCAAGGATGGTTTGCAGCTGTTCCAGAAGAATCCGGAGGACTTTAAGCGTCGTTTCGTCACTGTGGATGAAACATGGATACATTACTATACTCCTGAAACCAAACAACAATCTAAACAATGGGTTACCAAGGGGATATCTGCACCAAAAAAGGCGAAGACCGTTCCTTCGGCCGGAAAGGTTATGGCGACTGTCTTTTGGGATTCGCAACCGATAATCCTCATCGACTGTTTGGAAAAGGGTAAAACTATTACAGGTGAATATTATTCATCGTTATTGGACCGTTTGAAAACCGAGCTGCAAGATTGGCCCACAAGAAAGTCCTTTTCCATCACGACAACGCACCAGCACACACCTCAGAAGTTGTGGTCGCAAAATTAATGGAAATAGGATTCTAACTCGTTTCACATCCCCCCTATTCTCCAGACTTGGCTCCCTCGGACTACTATTTGTTCCCCAATTTGAAGAAATGGCTGGCGGGACAAAGATTTTATTCAAACGAGGAGGTGATTGCAGACAGTAATGGATATTTTGCAGACTTGGACAAATCCTATTATTCGAAAGGGATCAACAAACTAGAACATCGTTGCACGAAGTGTATAAGCCTAAAAGGAGACTATGTCGAAAAATAAAAAAGGTTTACCCCAAACACATAAGTACTTTTTATTTTTGCACGGACTTTTCAAACCAGCCTCGTACATACAACGTTTACAAGGTATTTTTCTTGGAATATGATTTGACATATTTGAAGTATAGATTATCATTACAAACACTAACATTGCTATGGCATTTCTACTTAACCCGGGGTTATTTCTGATTTTGCATCTAACATGAATAATATAACTCCAAATTACTATGGAATTAAATTATTTGTTGGCTTTCTATTCATGATAATTTATAGTACCTTGCAGGTATAGGAAAGTATTATATAGCTACTAATATTTACATTACAGAATGCTAGTATTATTTTTAAAATGATGATAAAAATTACTCTTAAAAGACTTACAATACATACAATTTAATTCTCTTTTTTAATTGATCAAACAAATTACTTACTTATAATATGGAACTAACTTGGCTTCCAATTTCTTGAAAATTCTTATTTGATAGTTGGTAAAACCCATATACGACTACACTCTCTACAACCACCACAAATGACCGAACGCGTGGGTTGACCAGCCGTAACAGATTTGTTCTACCAGTTGAACAGCCTGCGAACAATGGTATCTTTTAATAATATTAATTATCTTTACTGTCTAACAGAATACATCCTTTTATCAGACAATAAGGCATAATATATTTAGTAGTAACAAAAAACAAATCAAAAGTAAATTAGCAAACTAGAAGCAAATCTGTTTTTCAAAAATCTGCTCTGTATGGGGTTGGTAAAGTAAGATGAAGTTAGGTCGCACAAGACAATATCATTAAAGGTTTTATTAAATAAATCCATAGAATAATATAGTAGTATTTTTAATTAAGACTTTCTATAGTCCGTTTATTTGGAGCGTCCGAAATTAGGTGCCTGAGTACCTAAGTATGCAACAGAAATATTCTGTGTAAGTATAAAAATATAGCAAAAACCTATAATATGCTTAGTTCAACACCGATGGGTTCAACTTTCAGTTTTTCCCCGGTTAAACTTAGCGAAGTCTGTAAATCTGCATTTTCCCTGCGAGAAAAAACAGTGATACTTGACGTCCACGATGCCGTGAAATTGTGGAATCCTGTGCCAACATGACGGAAGTTGGATCAGCATCTATTTAAATTTGTAAAAGAAAGAAAACGCGGTCCTTCCAACGAGCCTCACAATCACAAAGGAAAGGAGCCCTTAGAGGTCGATGAAGACTTTAAAAACGCAATAAGAAGTAAAGTACACCATTTTTTTATTAAGAAAGAAATACCTACACTACATAAAGTTTTGCAAGAAATCAGAGAAGACCAGGATTTACCAGATTTTAAAAAATTGAAATTATGGAAAATCCTCCATAACCTGAATTTTCGTTGGGAGAAACACAATAGAAAATCTGTTTTTATCGATAAAACAGAAATAATTTGTTGGAGAAGAGAATATCTACGAGCAATCAGAAAATTTCGTTCCGAAGAAAGAAATATTTTTTATGTAGAGGAGACTTGGGTTTATGAGGGACACTCAGTGAAAAAATTCTGGATTGACAAACACATTAAGAGGGCCAAACTAGCTAGCCTAATTATAGTACATATCGGTAGTGATAACGGATTTCTCGACGGTGGCATGTTGGAATTCGAATTAAAGTCAACTAAAGATTACCATGAGGAGACGACGCCCGATGTTTTTGAGAATATTTCCAACAAATGATCGATGTATACCGGAGAATCAGTTATAGTATTAGACAATGCCCAATTCTCAACAATTCTCGATTATTAGACAAACAAGAGCGGATATTCTTCAATGGATAAGAGAGAAAAATTTCAAACATAAAGATGGTATGTTAAAAGCGGAACTTCTTAAAATTGAAAAACAAAATAAGGCACAGTTCAAGAAATACGCAGTCGATGAGATGGCAAAGGAACGGAATATTACAGTGCTTAGATTACCTCCATATCATTCCGAATTGAATCCCATAGAGCTAATTTGGGCACAAATGAAAGGTTTCGTTGTAAGGGAAAACACCACGTTCAAACTTCAACACATAAGGCAATTATTACTCGCCGGAATAGAGAGGATCAAAGAGGATAATTGGAAAAATGCCATTCGACATGATATAGAAGAGGAAAATAAAATGTGGAAACTTGACGAATACATCGAAGAAACTGTGGCAACTATGGCAATTAGAATTAATTATCAATTTAAGAAAACTCGAGTTTTCAGATTTTGAAGAGATGATTGTTTTTGATTGTCATTAAAGTACTTATATATCGTGAATTGTGAATTTGTATGTATACATAGATCTATAGATTAAAACATTTTTGGTAATAAATCTTATATTTCTATAACTTTATTTTTTAAGATAATTTTATTTATTAAACACTAAAAGCAGGTTACGCTCGGACGGTCATGCTACCGATGAACCCTCATACATTTTACGACTCTATTGTGTAGCAAATGTTTTCTGTCTAAAATAGGGTGAACCCTTCAAAATAAATCTAAACATGTAGCAAAATCTAGTAAAATGTATAAGAAATCTCTTTTTTTTTTGGGCGTACCCCAACATGTATTGGCATCTACAATTAGATAATTCTGCTATCAACTCCAAACAAATACACTATAGAAGGTATAGGTAATAATTAGGAAATTTGTAGAGGTGCAAATTTGATAGTTCGTAAAGGAGCATTAAAAGTTATTTGTGATAATAGCATAGAGCAATCTATAATGGATCTTTATACCTAAATAAAAATCGGTAAAGTTATTTACCAACGTAGTTCTAAAATAAATACTGAAGTAAAAAGTAGGTAAATTCCCACCTCTTTCACCCCTCTTCTCCTGAAGCGATATTAATTAAGGACTGTAGATTATAGCCATACTTACTTCAAGTATTATATTATCACCTCATTCGAGAGTTACCGTGCCACCGTCGACACGCCGACAGTCAGATAGGCAGATCGACGAAAATGGAAAAATATGACGTTAAGAAAAACAAGGATTTCGAATACAAAGCTTCCCGTTACAAAGGGAAGTATGCAATAATTTCTCTATTGGGTTATAAGTACGTTTCGAGTAACTTAACTGGTTGTATTTCTAAAACTTATTCTATATTCATCTGAACATTTTTTTAAGTTAGTTTGTAATCAAATCTCAATCTCTTCTATATATGTACAATTGCTGTTAAAATTGAAAATACAGAAGATAATGGAAAAACTGAAACATTAAAATAATTATTATCCCAATCAAGAATAAGAAAAAATATCATAATACTATTGAAACTATACAATTATCCCCACCTTTTTTACCTCCTTCCCATGTTAACTCTGAAAATATTAAAAAAAAGAAAATATAATGTTCAATTCCTTGACTAACAGAACTCCAGAAGAGACTTGTAACACAATAAATTCAAAGTGAGTTCTACGTCCCTTTTCCACCCCTTTGACCTGTTATATGTACAGTGATACTCATCCCTTGAACCCTCTACCTATGGTAACAATGAAAATAATTGTGTTGGGAATTCTTTGGCACAATATATATCATCACTACACCAAACACTTTATTTTTGCACTAGACGCGCGTTTCGCCAACCAGGTTAGCTTTAGTCAATCATCACTCCTGATACAGCTGACATGGTTAACGAAACGCGCGTCCAGTGCAAAAAGAAAATGTTTGGTGTAGCGGGGATATATACTGAGCAATAAAAATAATGAATAAAAAAGGCTTGTTTCGATTTCTACACTGAAAAGACCCTCGAAAAAGAACTAAAACAAGATAAATGCGAAGTTATTCTTCTACCTCCCTTTTACATCCCTTTGATACCTTATTTGTTTTTTTTTACAAATGATTATGCTTAAAATTTGCCAATTCTTTTATCCAAAAAAACCTGAAAAAATTCTTGTAATATTATTGAAATTATTTATAAGATTCTCCTATCTCTTTCATCTCCTCATCCTACTAAAATTGATAATAATAAAAAATAATTTAATTTTCATATTTCTATAGTCAAAAAACTCTGTAATAGATATATAACACTATATATATATATATATATATATATATATATATATATATATATATATATATATATATATATATATATATATTTATATATATATATATATATATATATATATATATATATATATATATATATATATATATATATATATATATAGGAGGTATATCCACAAAGTAAGTTCCGTTTGGTTATATAAAAAAAACGTTTACAGATACAGAAAAAATATTTAGTGTACAAAAATCTAAAACTGTTAAACTAATTTTCTACATAGCTTCCGAAATTTTGTAGGCACTTGTCATAGCGTGGCACAAGTTTTTGTATGCCTTCTTCATAGAAGGTTGCCGCCTGTGTTTTCAACCATGTGGTAACATGTTCTTTCAGCTCGTCATCATCGTTGAAGTGTCGACCACCAAGGAAAGATTTTAGGTGTAAGAAGTTATGAAAGTCGCTAGGAGCGAGGTCCGGGCTGTACGGAGGATGATTAAACACGTCCCAGTCAAATTCCTGTAGGAGTTCTTTTGTCACGTTCGCAGTGTGAGGTTGGGCATTATCGTGGAAAAAAAACAACACCTTTCGACAGTAATCCTCGGCGCTTGTTCTGTATTGCGCGGCGCAATTTCTTAATGGTCTCGCAGTAAACATGTGCATTGATTGTTTGGCCTCGTGGTAAGAAATCAATCAGCAAAATGCCTTTTCTGTCCCAAAAAACGGTGCACATGAGTTTTCGAGGTGTCAAGATTTGCTTAGGCTTAACTTTCGTTGGGGACGAAGTGTGCCTCCATTCCATTGATTCCCGTTTAGTTTCTGGGGTGTCGTAAGATACCCAAGTTTCAAAGAAAATCATCACCGTCTTCATTGTAGCGTGTCAAAAACTGAAGTGCACTGCCCATCCGTTGTTTTTTGTGTTGTTCAGTAAGAATTTTGGGTACCCAACGTGAGCAAAGTGTTCGAACTTTCAGTTTTTCAATAACAATTTCATGAATTAGTGATCGTGAGATTTGCGGAAATTCCATAGCAAGAGCACTAATTGTAAACTTACGGTTTTGCTTAAGCTTCTCTTCAATTGCGTGAACCAGTTCATCAGTAACCAAAGACGGGCGTCCACATCGTTCTTCATCGTGCACTGATCACGTCCTTCATTGAACTGTCTGACCCATCTTCTAACCATTGAATCACTCATAGCAGTTTGTCCGTAAACCTCGCAGATTTGCCGATAAATTTCACTTGGTTTAACTTTCTTTGCATTTAGAAAACGAATCACAGATCTGATTTCACAAGCGGCGGCATTTTCAATTAAGGCTGACATCATAAAGAAGCACTACAAAGAACACGTCGGCAGCAGCGATCTGAAAATGGCGTACATTTCTTCTGCTTGAGTCAGAGTAACTGCCACGCATGCTCGGAACTGCGATCGCAGCGCTGCCGCGGATAGAAATAGAAACGGAACTTACTTTGTGGATATACCTCGTATATATATATATATATATATATATATATATATATATATATATATATATATATTCAGCAACTCTTATAACCTACCCTATCTGAGACAATTTTTACAACAAAACAGAATGATTTACTTTGTTAAAGGCATTTGAAAAGTCTGTGTAAATAACATCTACCTGTTTATAATTTTCCAAGTCTGGCCAACGTATTGAGTAAGACAGGTTAAGTTACTCACCGCATTCCGATTACTAAGAAACATTGCTGTTTAAGAGAGTTTAATTTATTTAAATACGCAATCATATACCAACATTTGAAAAACCTTTACAAATGGAGACAATATGGATATAGGCATAGGCCTATAATAGTGTTATGTTTAATAACTCTTTTTTTCTTTTCAGAAATATTGGCTGTACAAAGATTTGAACAGCAGCCTTCCTATACAGAAGTAAACCCAGGACAAGATGCTATACTGGAATGTAAGGTTTTTAATAAAAGAGGTTCATGCTCATGGCAAAAAGATAACAAGGTAAGAGACTAAACTTATGTCACTTTTTCACATAGCATATTTTAAATTAAGGGAATTTCTCAAATTTATATTTGAAAAAAAGCAAACTGTGACTATAAAATTACAATTTTGTTATCATTTTCTCTTTAAACATATTATCTCTGACATTAAAAAAATTAGAAACTCTAACTCTTTTGTAGTCTTCTTGTGGATATTTTAAACTTAATTAAAACTAAGTCTACATTATATTTTAAATAAAAACCGGTCAAGTGCAAGTTGAACTTGCACAATTAGTGTTCCGTACGTAGATTGTTTTTTAAAATACAAATTTTTGTTAGGGTGGTATAAAATGATCAGTGACTTCACAAAACACACCCCAAATGAGTTTTCAACAAAGTACTGAAAACTGGTGACCTTGAATTTTTTTTTTTTTTTTTTTTATATACCAAATAAATTATTAAAGGGTAATGCACTCGTGATAATTTTCGTTCAATCTATACCCCGTGGAGAATATTCCAGAATTTTATCAAAATTTGTTGATCAGTACTTCTCGAGATAAGGTAGGGGACAGCGATTTTTTAAAAGTAATGCGAAGAAAAGTGTGCGCAAGTATTACATTATATATATATTTTTTACTCGTGTTTTCACAAGCTTTCATTTGACACACACTCGATGACCTAGTAAAAAAAAATTTTTTTCACTTCCGATTTCACCCCTCAAAACGAACCCTTTAAGTCAAAATTTATGTTACGGTGGTATAAAATGATCAGTGACTTCACAAAACACACCCCAAATGAGTTTTCAACAAAGTTTGTTTCCAATCTTTACTGAAATCTGATGACCTTGAAATTTTGGTTTTTTTTTTTATGTACCATATAAATTATTAAAGGTAATGCACTCGTGATAATTTTCGTTCAATCTATACCCCGTGGAGAATATTCCAGAATTTTTTCGAAATTTTTCGATAAGTACTTTTCGAGATAAGGACCGGGACAGCGATTTTTCGCGAATTTTTAAAAAATATTACAAAGAAAAGTGCGCGCAAGTATAATATTATATATATCTATATCTATATATATATATATATATATATATATATATATATATATATATATATATATATATATATATATATATATATTTTACTCCCGTTTTCACAAGCTTTCATTTGACACCACACTCGATGACCTAGTAAAAAAAATTTTTTTTCACTTCCGACTTCACCCCCCAAAACTAACCCCTTAAGTCAAAATTTAATTCTCAAAACTACATGCCTCTGATGAGGCCATCAATTCCTATATTATTACCAAATTTCACCTTTCTATGTCAAATAGTTTCGGAGAGAATCGGGTGTGACAGACAGACAGACACCGAAGTGATCTTATAAGTGTTCCGTACGGAACACTAAAAACAATCTTAATTACGTGTCATGTATAGCAAAATTTAATTCTTAAATAAATATTTATCTTTTGGGTAACATAAGAAAAATCGCAAATGTAAGAATATCAAATATAATAATTATAAAATTAAATAAAAATGCATTATAGTAAGTGTAGAAAACTGTCATGATTATGTAAGTGTAAGACTACACAATACTTTATTTTTGCACGCCTCGGCGCGGCGGCTACGCCCGTTTCGCTAAAATCTGGTGCCCGTATACCAGGGATGTCAAAGATACGGCCTGCGGGCCGCATCCGGCCCCCGGGAGGTATCAATAAGGCCCGCGATCGCAATGAAGAATCATAATTTTTAACAACGGTATATTATATACTATATAATTAAATAAATAAAATGTTATAATAATTCAGTACATTTTTTTAATTTGAATCTGGCCCGCCTACACATTCTAAATTTAATATATGGCCCTCTGCAAAATTGAGTTTGACACCTCTGCGTATACTAAGATCACAATCACGCGAAACCGACGAATTTCGGATATTTCTTAAGTTTCGATTAAGTAACCAATATGTAAGAATGTAGAGAACAGGTATTCTGCCTTGATTCTACTATTTTTATATTTTATAAATTTAGCATTTTCAAGTAAGTTTAATAATCTGAGCTACTTTTTCTTCTTCGGTGTCTGTCTGATATAGAAAATTGAATTTTGGCATTAATATAGGAATTGATGGCCTCATCGGAGCCGTGTAATTTTAAAAGTTAAATTGTGATTTAAGGGGTTAATTTTGGAGGATGAAATCGAAAATAATAAAAAAATACCATCGTAAAAACAAGAGTTCAAAAATATATATAGTGTAATACTTGCGTACACTTTTCTTAGTATTATATTTCGCCTCTCCTTATCTCGAAAAATACTGATCAAAAAATTCTGGAACATTCTCCAGAGGTGTAAATTGAGCCAAAATTATCACCTTTAATAATTTATCTGGTATAAAAGAAACAAAAATTTCAAGATGTTCAAAGTTTTCAGTAAAAATCGGAAAAAAAATTTGTTGAAAACTCATTTGGGGTGTGTTTTGTGAAGTTATTGTGCATTTTATATGTCCGTAACAAAAAATTTTATTTTAAAAGCAATCAGCTTGCGGAACATTAATTGCGCACTTGACCGATTATTTTGATTAAATTATCCAATGTTACTATATGATTGTGTTCAATATCATGTTCAGCAATGGTTAAATCTTTTGATTTATGTTACCATAGAGGAAATGGGCTAAATTTTCCGTAAATTGTGTACTTTATTCAACATACAATCACTACAGCTTATCTCACATGTTCCATTTTCACGTTTGTTCATTTTGTTCTTAGGATATCCGAAGACCTTAACCATACACTAACGTGAGGCCTACCTTATTCAATACCCGATTCAATTTTCGGTTATATTTTGCGTTAGATGGCATTGAAACATATGTCGTCGCCTATTTTGCTTACGCGCTACAAATGGCATTAATTAAGAATTATTACCCTAATTAGCCTAAAAATGTTGCCGGTGCGTTAATCTTTTGAACAGGCTGAATTTTATTATTTAAAATGGCCTTAATTATTTTGCATCAATTTTTTATTGTAAACTATTATTTTTTAACGTTATTTTTAACAAAAAATAATAATAAATGAATCTTGAGATAAGAAAAAGTCAGATAGTGCCTTCCTCCTGGTAGTACAGTAGAATCTCGAAAAAGTCAACTCGCGTAAAAGTTAACCGCTCGGGTAAGTTAACCGTATTTCAGCATCCACGTGCCGCTCTAAAAAGTTCTCTCTTCAGTTAACTTTTCAGAGCGTATGAATTTTTCAAAACAACGGTTTTTTCCGTTCATGAAAGTGGCAATTGGGCCACTTTTAAAAAATTCTCAGTGGCAGCACTGAGCTCTAATTTTGTTTGTTGGATTATGGTATTCCCCGAACTTCTTTTCTATTTTGAGCTGCGAAAACCTATGATCATCTTCATCATCAAGCAACATTGATTTAGTTAGTCGTTAGCGTTTGAGTTTGTGAGTTGTGTATTGTTTACTTAAAAAATGTCAAAGCAGAAGAAATCATCACAAATCAGATTAAATTTGCAGCAGAAAGTGGAGATTTTAAAAAAGATTGATCAAGGTATTCACGGAACACGATTGGCGTTGAATTATGGTGTATCTAAAGTAGCCATTTCAAAAATAAAGAAAAAACGCCATGAAATTTTAGAGGCTGTGGCGAACACATATGAAAAAGCACACAGGAAAACACTATATAAACCGGAATATGCTGATCTTGAGGCAAGGTTGTATAAATGGTTCTTGAACCAACGACAGCGTAATTGTGCAATGACTGGTCTAAATTTAAAATCAAGAGCTAAGCACGAATTCGCCATACTGCACCCTGGAAAAAAATTTAATGCCAGTGATGGATGGCTAGCAAATTTTAAGAGAAGACATGGTATTCGCCATCTCAAAATTTGTGGGGAAATCCTTTCAAGCGATACGTCGGATGTTACATCTTTCATTCATAATTTAAGAGCAAAAAATTAATGAAATGCACATCTCCGACTCGCAACTATATAACGCGGATGAATCTGGACTATTTTATCGTTTTTTTACCGAATAAAACATTTGTCACAGCAAACGAAAAGACCGCAGCGGGCCGAAAAATTGCAAAGGAAAGAATCACATTTTTGTTGTGTGCTAACGCAGATGGTTCGCACAAGTTAAATCCGTTGGTCATTGGTAAATCTGCAAATCCACGTTGCTTTAAGGGATTTGAAAACCCATTGGAATACGCCAATTCGAAGAAGTCGTGGATGAATTCAGAGTTATTCTTCAACTGGTTCCATCGTTCATTTATAAAACAGGTAAACTTATTTTTTTAGTTTAATAAAAAGTTTTGCAGGTTATTGCATAAAAATTTTTTCAGGTTCGCCAATTTTCTGCTAAAAATAATTTACCACCAAAGGCATTGTTGCTGATTGATAACTGTACTGCCCATAAGCCAATTGACATGCTACAGTCTGATGATGGAAATATTGCTGCAATGCTTTTACCACCTAACGTCACAGCGGTTTTGCAACCCATGGATCAAAATCCCATAAGATAGGTCAAGTTAGCATATCGAACTAAATTGTTATGCATCATTGTCGCATAAGAAAACGTTCCGATTAAAAACATTTTGAAGGCACATACAATTCGTGATGCTAGTTCAGTGTGGGACGAATTGCCGCAAGCTGTTCTTATAAAAGCGTGGAATAAGATAAAAAAGTGGGATGATGATCAGTACGATAATGAAGGCGACATTCCGCTCTCTAAATTGATTACATCAAAAAGTGCATACAACGATACACTTCGAGAAGTTCAATTGTTGATGTCAAAGGTGGGTGATAATGTTGACATCAGCATTGATGACATTGAAAATTAGAACAATGATAAAATTTCAGAAGATAACGATGATTTCGAAGTGTCCGATAATGATAATGACAAGCAAGAGCAAGATATTCAACAACCAAAAGTGAGCTTCTCGAAAGCAGTTGAAAGCATCAATACCTTGATAAAATGATTTGAAAACAACAACGATGGAAATCAGGTGGCAGACCTTGTCAATATGCGCACGAAAATGGTCA
Organism: Pachyrhynchus sulphureomaculatus; assembly: GCA_019049505.1. Lineage (NCBI taxonomy): Eukaryota > Metazoa > Arthropoda > Insecta > Coleoptera > Curculionidae > Pachyrhynchus > Pachyrhynchus sulphureomaculatus. The sequence goes on from CM032453.1 coordinate 172,448,238, forward strand.
GCTATTACACAAAAGAACAAAAACAAACAAGTCTCGACTGCTTCTTTAAACCACTCCGTACAAATTAATATAAAGTTACTGCGCACGAAAATATTCAAGAGTGAAAACTGGTTAGAAAAGTTAATAGTTCGAAAACGTTAATTACCCTTGGAACATTTCGGTTAACTTTTTCGAGATTCTACTCCTACTACCTATAAATTTTTCCACGTAATTTTCTTACGGAAAAATTCAGGTGCTGTAGCAATATTCATGTTGCATGTATGTACAATGCAGGCTTGCATAGAAGGTTACGTCTGATGTTGTGGTTATTTCGACCGTTTCTCTATCTTTGAGGTAACCTCAGAATTCTATTCTATTGCTTTTCATGTAGTATAAGTTGTAGCAAGGTATCAGTAATAACATTGTCAGCTAATCACTATTTTCGATAATTTTGCCTCATAATACTAACCATTTTTATTTGTTGGTCAAAATATTTCAATTCTTGTAATTCTTGCAATCCAGGGAAAATCCAATAAACCTTTGATATTACGTAGATGTTTCTAATACTTTGGCCCAAACTTTTGGCGCTTGGGGGTAGGGAATAAAGAAACACCCTAAGAGTAGAAGGACCTATTGAGGAGACGAAAATTCATATCACTGTCAAAGTAACAGTAAGGACTCGGTAAACGAGGGGTCAATGTGCATGCCAACTACTAGCTGATGGTGGCCTATCATAGATACACCAGGAAAGGTAAACGGGACAGGAGAAAGAAGTGAAGCGAACGGTTATAACAAGTAATTCTCAGTTGAGGCGGAGGTGTGAGAAGGAATCAAAAGGATATTCTTACGACAGGTGATAGTGCGTACCGTGTCATTATCATCATACGGTCATAGTAAGTAGAACGAGAATGGTTGGCGGCAGGTGTCGGTGCTACCAGACATTTTATCAGAAAACCTTATTACGGGCATACGGGTTTCATGAGTCTGGCATATACGCAATATACCTTTAGGTGCGTGTTAGCCAGAGAAGAGTTGCTGTTCTCAAGGATCCGTATCTAGTCCTCTCTATCTGCTGGAGTGTGTCTAGGTGAGTAAAGCATGACTTATTATGTGGGATTGTAAAAACTACAACAGCATAAGCTTAAAAATAACCTAAAGTACCAAATTTCATATATTGTTGTGTACGCAAAGAAGTAGAGACACTATCGGGTAAATAAAACATTAAAGATTATAGTCATAGAGTGGAAATTAAGATAAGCAGGAATACAAAAAAGCTGTACTTTGCCTTAATAATTGCGATATAAAAAAAAATTATTAACTTCACAACTGTTCTAATGAAGATAAAAACATTAAGAAATTTTGCTCTGCATTTTTATCACGTTTTACAAGCCACCTGCTAGAGATGCTGCTTTAAAAATTGAAAGAATCATTACTCTAATTAACTTGAAAGTGTTCCGGGTACTATAAAATTTTTAAAAGGCTCGACTAAGTATTTAAGCTGGGTTTTATCTTTAAAAACAACTATAATTATTTTTCATTTATAGCAGCTAATGCATTTAACTTGGCGGGCATTAACTTGTATTAAATGCATTTTACCGTACCTTTTTTAATGCGACCTGTGGTAGTAATGTGTTTTTAGGTGTAATTGGGGTTTATACTTTTAGAATGATAATCCAGTTTTCATATTATATCTTAATAGTTGAAATATCAAATATTAAAGGCAAAGTCGTAATGGAGTTCAGAGATTTCCATTTTTTAGATGATGATCATGTGGAGGTTTCACATACCTCACAAGGCTATGTTGTATGTAGCATTATGAGCAAATAAGAGCGTGAAAACACGATTTCCAGATACCTACTTAATTTTAAATTTTATGTATCCATTCATATATAGAAGATATTTTAAAATTTTCTAAGGTCCATGGTCACTAGAGTGACCCGATCTCATAGAGTGGGAAAAAAATGTCGGAATCTTGTTCGTCTGGACCCCCACAAAACGATTCCCCTTTCCAGATATTGAGATAGCCGAAATTTGAGCTCGATTAAACGACGTTAACCCGTGCCGCTCGTCGCTCAAAGTTTGAAAAAATCCAAATTTTTGGCCAAAAAGCTGACATATGGAGCCATAACTCCAGAACGGTAAATAATAGAAAACACGCTTAATATCGCAAAAGAAAGCTAATGTTGTTCTTCAAAATTTATATTCTATACATAATTGTTGTTATTTTAAGTCAAACCGAGTTACAACAGCCTTTAGCCCCAAAAACGTGACCTGGTACCACTAGGAGCATACTTCGTATATTTTGTTATTAAGTGATAAATTTTGCTTTTTTTTGGTATATTTTTGAGTTTATAGTAGAAATATATAATAAAAAACAAGTAATACTGATAAGTCTAATGACATTTTTTATTTTAAAATATAAAAATTAGGTAAATAATACATACAAAACAGACACAGAAAAGATACAGACGTAGTACCTAGATGAGTTGATAATTTTACATAGTTATCTAATCTATTCTAAAGCTTTTGTTAAGGTAGTTTTTGAAAAACATCAGGATATATGCTCGGCATTTACTTACAACTTGCAGGACATATTGCTTTTGGTCTTCATCTTTTGTCAGAAGGTCGTTAAAGTCGGTTATTAATTTAACACCACGCTCAGCCATATCATTAACTACTTTTAATGTTTTGACAATTTTCAATCCTTCTTGGAAGTCATTATTTTGAGGCCAGGTGTTTGGATGTTGTCTTAGGAAATCTGTTTTTATATTAAATTGGTCAAAGAATGTAACGTTTCTTTGGTAAGTAAATTTACCAATCCTCCATCAACTACCTCTTTAAAGTTTTCTTTCCTAACTTTTGGATTTACAACCCTAGCGTGCTGTGATGGTTCATCTGTGCTACTGAGCAATTTATTAGCCATTAACAACTTTTCATCGTCTGAAATGGTGGGATCAAAAAAACGATAATCCCACCAACTTTGCATTCAAATACCACAAATGGTTCGAAAATTTGGTCAGGGCTATTTCTGCAATGTCGTTGTCACATTCTTTATAGTCTAACAGACTATGCAAAATACCTAAATCTTGCTTTGGTGCAAGATGAGCTTTTGGAGCATTGAACCAAGCTTTACAATAAATTTTAACTAGGAAAACAGAAATGGCACGCACAGAACTTTCTTCTTCTTTAGACATCTTAAATTGACGACGAAAAATGAACATTTTTAAGCAGTAAATAGCCTTTGCCATCCACTTAGCGTGATGAATGGCTCCTGGAGTTCTAAAACCCACAACATTGCCGTCTAGTGATCCAACAAATACGAGAACCAACTGCAATAGCTCCTTGTAGTCATCTCTGGGGTGGCTCTCAGTTAATTTGGTCTCGAATTCAGCAGTAACATTTGCAATTACTTCTGGAGTTAGCTGCTTTTGTATTAGATTGTCACTGATACCTGTGTCGTATTTTCCTTTGTCTATCTTGGGCCACGCAGTGAGGAATCTCTTGAAAATGTCTGGATGAGGTCCAGTGGTTGATCCCATTTTTGTGTCGAATACGCCTCTTAACAGAATTTCCAAGATATGGTGACGGCAAGCTAGGTATAACAATTCTCTTCCTAACATTTGCTCCAATATGACGCATGCTCCTTTGAGTCTTCCCGTGTTGGATGCTGTAGTGTCGAAGCACATCGCCTTGACGGTGCTGAGAAGACCCCATTCATGTAGGCATTCATATACGGCTACGGTTTGCTCCTCTCCAGAGCTGTTTGCTGTTACAGGAACTCCCAGCAGCTGTTCCTTTTCGCCATATGAAATAGCTATAGCTATTCGCTCACATTGTTCATTTTTTTAAAACACCCGGTAAAAGTTTACCGTCATAATGGACAACTACGGGCTCTTTTTCAGGAATGTTTACTTTGTCAAAATTTTTTTTTTATTATATTGTTCTCTGAACATTTGCCTTCTATCATGTAATAAAGTTTTCGAGACTTTGTACTCAAGAGGGTCAAGGTTTAGTGCTTCTAGAGTAGCTATTAAAATTCTCGTAGCATTTCTGTCGGATACCTTACATCGATCTAATAAAATGGACAATTTCATGTTTAAAATCTCTTTAACGCCCCTTGCAAATGAAACTTTCATCCTCTTGCTCTCAGATGGTCCTGGATCTTCTGCAGCTTCTTCAGGGATGTCCATTTCCTCCAAGCTCTCAAGTTCCTGGTAGATGCTGTCCTCTTCAGTGTCTTCTTCTCCTTCTTCTTCGAACTTGTCTTCATCATCCGTCTTTAAGAAGCAACAAAAGAAAGAGAAAAAAAAAAGACTATAAAAACTTGTTGTTTTAGCAGAATAGTAATAATACATAGGTACTAAATTACCTATTTCTAATTATTAAAAGGTATTATTTAAAAAATATAAACTCAATCATAAAGATGCCAAATAATGCTCTCATGTACAATTTTCTTTCAATTATAATGAAACTATTTACTTATTTGTTTATCTATTTTTTAGAATAATAATAATAAAAAAAACTCACCAATATCAAAAGTTGCTTCTTGGATTTGTTGGTTCATTTTTGCAAGGTCCTTTTGCACCTTGATTTCTTCAGCTCGAGACAACTTGAGATCCACTCCAGTCATGGAACCTGGGCGGCCCTTCTGCCTCTGTTTCACGAGAAACGCCTTATCTTCTTCCGATTTCATCAGAGCCAAGGCATCTTGTTGAGTAATATCAAAGAGATCATCCAACTTTTCAACAAACTGTTTAAATTTGTTCTTGGCCGTTTTTCGATGTTTTCTTCCGGTCTTTTTGAAGAGTTCTCCACTCGGCGTGAAGTTTTTCCAGCTTAGTAATTGCATCTTGCTTATGTTTAGTCGGGATTCGAGCTTTCTCCCAAAAAATGAACACTTCTTGTATTGTAAGTTTTGCTGATTCTCTTACAGTTAATTTCACAGTACGTAAATTATAAAATAAAGCACACAAAACTTGACGATTTGACGGTAGTTTACAATCGGTAATCTGGTGAATGGGATAGCCCACAAGAAATATTTTATCCTTGGTCCGGCTTTGTACACCTGATGTGGATGCCATTTCAGAGGCCAATAGGTAAATAACAGTTAACTTGGAAAATGAAACAAAATATATTGCAAACTTTAATTTCAATAAAATGTTTTCAAATGTCTTTTAAAATAATACTATAATAGTTATAAAAACAATAACACACACACTTGGAAAATTAAAAAAAAAAAAACGTTAAAATATCTTCACTAGATAATTGTTCGATCAAACCAGCTCAAAGGCACTTTAGAAACTAAACTGAATAAATAAAAGGTCGGTTGTACGCTGAAGTAAAATCACCATCCCTAAAATAGAAATTAGATTCACCCTCCTTTTTACCTGTCAAACGGGTCTTTCTTTGGTAAACTAGTCAGGTAATCCCCATATAATAAAAGATTAAATTTGAACAAAAGGCTCTTTATGTTTGAAAATTGAGTTCCAAAATACTTTTTAAAAAAAAAAATGTTAATTCCGAGACACATTATGTAAAAACCCGTAAAATTCTTAGAATACTCCCAAACTGGCTTCTACTGGTACCAGGTCACGTTTTTGGGGCTAAAGGCTGTTGTAACTCGGTTTGACTTAAAATAATAACAATTATGTATAGAATATAAATTTTGAAGAACAACATTAGCTTTCTTTTGAGGTATTAAGCGTGTTTCTATTATTTACCGTTCTGGAGTTATGGCTCCATATGTCAGCTTTTTGGCGAAAAATTTGGATTTTTTCAAACTTTGAGCGACGAGCGGCACGGGTTAACGTCGTTTAATCGAGCTGAAATTTCGGCTATCTCAATATCTGGAAAGGGGAATCGTTTTGTGGGGTCTAGACGAACAAAATTCCGACATCGATTTTTTTGCGGTCACCCTAATGGGCACAAGTGAAAATACCTTACCTAATATTAATTGAAAATGCTAAATATTAATAGGTTAAACATAATATCAAATATAAAATCACTTACCGATACAGAAGGTCCAACTATAACAGGCAAATGGGCGCGGTGTATTGACCCCATTGTATAAACGCGAACATAAATAATATACAACACTTGACGAAAGAAAAATGCAGTCCATATTAGAAATATAGCTAAATTGTTTTATTTAAAACATCTAACTATAAGCTGAACGAAAAGTTCATACGGCGATTTTTTAAATTTGCAAATTTGTCAATCACTAATTGATTAAAATCTATCATTTTCTTTTCTATTGACAACATTCCCAGTGCTGAGAGTCTTTCTTCATTCATGATACTTCTCAAAAAGGACTTAATTCTTTTTAAAGTGAAGAAATTTCTTTCAGCTTTAGCAGTTGTCATCGGAATGGTAATAATTAGCTGCAGTAAAGTGTACGTTGCGGAAAATACATTTTGTAAATTATTTTCGATTATAAATCGCAAACAATGCACCCCTCCTGGCAAATTTCTAAAATCTGGCCATTTATAAATAAGTTCAAATTCATTTTGTAATCTCATTTTGTCCAAAAATGGATATGCCTGAACTATATCATTTAAATAGTGCAATAGGAATTTATTTTCAAACTCCGAGAACTTAGAAGATATAAACAGAAGCGAACAACTTAGATGACTATTAAATGAAAACCTTTCCTTAATTTGAATTAATATATAATCACATACTTCTTTTGCTTCAACTACTTTCGTTAGATAAGGATCTTCCTTACGTCTTTTATGCTGAAAATAAACTACATCTTCAATTAAAGTAGGGATTTCTTCAGCATTTTGTCTTTCAGTCGCTATACATTTCTCAAATATATTAATTGCTGTGGCTACTTGTGCAGGATCAGAAGTCGATTTTTGCAAACTGTTTATATAGGATATCGGCTTGTGGCATAATTTTATGAAAACATGTTAACCAGAATACAAATTGTGCAGCGTATAACATTCTACGGATTGCAGAGGCTTGATTAATTGTGGTAGATTATCTCGAAGTATTTTCTACCTTCTACATACATTCGATAAGTGCTTCTCTGTTTTCAAAAATAATATTTTTTGCTCTACTTTTAAAAAGCCACCGTGTCTTAGAAGTTCTTGAAATATGGCAGCGTACAACTTCACACTCACACTCGCTAAGGAGAATTTGAAAAAAAATTCGTAATATTTGTTATATTAGAAAAGAAAATACGTACTTCTGCATTCTGTCTAGTTGCATGAACTAAAATTAAATTTAATTGATGAGCATAACAGTGAACGTAATAGCCGTATTTATAATCATCTTGAATAATTCTGTTTACTCCACCATGGCGGGCACTCATAACATTTGCTCCATCATAGCTTTGTAAAATTAATTTATTTGGTGTATCTGTAACTTTGAGCAAAACGTCTTTAATACAATTTGCTAAACTAATTGCGTTATGATCTTCTGGATTCAAAAAAGCCCAAAATCGTTCAGTTGGGGTACCGTCTTTTAAAATATATCCGAAAATACTACCATTTGAAACTTACAAGAAATATCTGTGGTCACATCTGCTAAAACAAAGATGAATTGGGCGTCTGCTATTTCATTCCTTATATATTCTTGGTAAACTTGTAGCATGGAATCTAATAATTCGTTCTAAATTATTTTTGAAGTAACTTTGAAGACCGTAGATTTTTTAAAATGCTCTTTTAATGCCAGATCCAACTCTGCACTAATATTGATTAGACCTTTGAAAATGCCCGGATTTTGCGAACCATCCCTTTCATCACGTCCTCGCAAAGCTAATTCGAAACATCCACAGAACTTTATACAATTTATAATTTTCGACAAAACGTATCTGTTTTTCAATACATTGTCATTATGTTTTTCGATACCTCTTCTGTAGGCACTATCCAGTTGTTGTTTTATATCAACTTTTCCCAAAAGTCTTAGTTCTAACTGCGAATTTATATGAACCTGCGAACTTTCATGCTTTTTAGTTTCTTTTATAAGTGTGCCAGATCGACTACCCCACTTTTAACATGGAAAACAAAACAAGCTGTTTTTAACACTGCATCCGCATAGCCATTCATTTTTTTCATATAATTTACTTTTAAAATTTCTTTTGAACTCGCGTTTTTGTCCCTTACTTACTTGAGTAATACTAAGATTCGGAATCGCTTTTTTTTCCCCCAACTTTCACTTTAAGTTTGTCTTCTAAAGGCAACTTCGAAAAAAATTTTGTTTTAAATAATTCACTGTATATTCAGAGTTTCTTTTAACGCCTAACAATTTACTACACCCCGGTTGTGCATCCATTTTTTCGTTCATTACTTCAATTATAATCAGTTTATGTAATTGCGTTTACGACTTAATACTAACAATACACCTTTTGTTGCAAAACATTGAGCTCCTAAACCAAACTTAACTACTCTGACTGGAACCGCTTAGATTAAATGTAAAATATAAACGAATCAACACTACCCTTCTATCTCAATCCAAATCCCCAAGATTACCAAGTAAGTGTGAACCATGGAGAGAGAAAAACTACGAATTTACATCTTCGTATTAGAGAGAGACACAGTTTGCCAGAACGCAAAAACGTATAAAACGAGACAGCGCAGTATACCGCCTTGCTTTACATCCAGTTCTTGTAGTTTGTGCGCTTAGGGAGCTTCAGTGACCACTCGAGGTTTAACGGTACGTAAAGTATTAGGGTTGTTATAATTGTTCTGGTCCATTTGTAGGGAAGGTTCACTTCTTTAAAAGACGTTTGTATGACTAAGGTATATTACAAAATGATTTGAATTTTGCTTTGATGTTGACAGAGGGTTCACGTGCTCATGAGCTCCTATATAGGAGCCGCCACTGAATCATGCTAAAATATTAATGTTTATACGTGAATTTAATATGACTTACGTTTTATAAGAATGATTATTCAATAATTTTTTGAGAAATTAGAATCTAACCCTGTGTGAATATTAAAACATTTTTATTAATTCAGACTCTACGAGGCTGGTTTGAAAAGTCCGTGCAAAAATAAAAACTACTTATGTGTTTGGGTAAACCTTTTTTATTTTTCGACATAGTCTCCTTTTAGGCTTATACACTTCGTCCAACGATGTTCTAGTTTGTTGATCCCTTCCGAATAATAGGATTTGTCCAAGTCTGCAAAATATCCATTAGTGTCTGCAATCATCTCCTCGTTTGAATAAAATCTTTGTCCCGCCAGCCATTTCTTCAAATTGGGGAACAAATAGTAGTCCGAGGGAGCCAAGTCTGGAGAATAGGGGGGATGTGAAACGAGTTGGAATCCTATTTCCATTAATTTTGCGACCACAACTGCTGAGGTGTGTGCTGGTGCGTTGTCGTGATGGAAAAGGACTTTCTTGTGGGCCAATCGCGGGCGTTTTTCTTGCAGCTCGGTTTTCAAACGGTCCAATATTCACCTGTAATAGTTTTACCCTTTTCCAGATAGTCGATGAGGATTATCCCTTGCGAATCCCAAAAGACAGTCGCCATAACCTTTCCGGCCGAAGGAACGGTCTTCGCCTTTTTTGGTACAGATTCCCCTTGGTAACCCATTGTTTAGATTGTTGTTTGGTCTCAGGAGTATAGTAATGTATCCATGTTTCATCCACAGTAACGAAACGACGCTTAAAGTCCTCCGGATTCTTCTGGAACAGCTGCAAACCATCCTTGCAACACTTTACACGACTCCGTTTTTGGTCAAGCGTGAGCAATCGCGGCACCCATCTTGCGGATAGCTTTCTCATGTCCAAATGTTTATGCAAAATATTATGTACCCGTTCAGTCGAGATGCCCACAGCACTAGCAATCTCACGCACCTTAACTCTTCTGTCATCCATCACCATAACATGGATTTAATCAATGATTTCTGGAGTCGTAACCTCCACAGGCCGTCCAGAACGTTCAGCGTCACTTGTGCCCATATGGCCAGTCCGAAAATTTTGAAACCACTTATAAACTGTTCTAATCGAAGGTGCAGAGTCACCATAATGTTTATCAAGCTTCTCTTTAGTCTCCTGAGGCGTTTTGCCTTTCATAAAGTAATGTTTAATCACCACACGAAATTCTTTTTCGTCCATTTCTTGAAAATCACTCGACTTCCTTGATTCACACGAATGCCAAACACAAAGAAATAGACCAATATGGCTGAAACTTGGTGTGCGTTCATTCAAGAGATGCTACTAACTAAACATGGCCTCGATACGCGCCGGTGGTGCCATCTCTCGGACTTTACACGGACTTTTCAAACCAGCCTCGTATATCGCTACAAAGTATGTTACAGAATATATAATTTACCTAGTTACAAGTACTAAATTTATTAACAATAGTTTTTCTTATGCTTAGAAATTATTGTAAAAAAAAAATTTACACCTTCAGAGCCTGCAAGTGGTCAAGTCCCCTTAATATGAAAATTTTTAATTGGAATATTTACTTAAAACTAATTATTACGCAAACAAGTACACAAATTTTCTTTTGCTTTTCCGTTTGGTAGATAACTTTTTTTATATAAAGGTTTAAAGTCAAAGTCAAAAGAAGAGCAGGTCTCCCGAGCGCATTATAGGCAACGTTCAAGTTGCTTAGGCGTTCTTTACTGAAAGAAGGGTGCCTTTTTTATTATTAGTGTTCCGTACGGAACACTTATAAGATCACTTCGGTGTCTGTCTGTCTGTCTGTCTGTCTGTCTGTCTGTCTGTCTGTCTGTCTGTCTGTCTGTCTGTCTGTCTGTCTGTCTGTCTGTCACACCCGATTTTCTCCGAAACTATTTGACATAGAAAGCTGAAATTTGGTAATAATATAGGAAATGATGGCCTCATCAGAGCCATGTAGTTTTGAGAATTAAATTTTGACTTAAGGGGTTAGTTTTGGGGGGTGAAGTCGGAAGCGAAAAAAAATTTTTTTTACTAGGTCATCGAGTGTGGTGTCAAATGAAAGCTTGTGAAAACACGAGTAAAAAATATATATATAATATTATACTTGCGCGCACTTTTCTTTGTATTATTTTTAAAAAATTCGCGAAAAATCGCTGTCCCGGGCCTTATCTCGAAAAGTACTTATCAAAAAATTTCGAAAAAATTCTGGAATATTCTCCACGGGGTGTAGATTGAACGAAAATTATCACGAGTGCATTACCTTTAATAATTTATATGGTATATAAAAAAAACAAAAATTTCAAGGTCATCAGATTTCAGTAAAGATTGGAAACAAACTTTGTTGAAAACTCATTTGGGGTGTGTTTTGTGAAGTCACTGATCATTTTATACCACCGTAACATAAATTTCGACTTAAGGGGTTCGTTTTTGAGGGGTGAAATCGGAAGTGAAAAAAATTTTTTTTTACTAGGTCATCGAGTGTGATGTCCAATGAAAGCTTGTGAAAACACGAGTAAATATATATATATATATATATATATATATATATATATATATATATATATATATATATATATATATATATATATACTCGTATATAATGTAATACTTGCGCACACCTTTTCTTCGTATTACTTTTAAAAAATCGCTGTCCCCTACCTTATCTCGAAAAGTACTGATCAAAAAATTTTGGAAAAAATTCTGGAATATTCTCCACGGGGTATAGATTGAACGAAAATTATCACGAGTGCATTACCTTTAATAATTTATTTGGTATATAAAAAAAAACAAAATTTCAAGGTCACCAGTTTTCAGTAAAGATTGGAAACTACCTTTGTTGAAAACTCCTTTGAGGTGTGTTTTGTGAAGTCACTGATCATTTTTATACCACCCTAACAAAATTTTTTATTTTAAAAACAATCAACGTACGGAACACTAATTGTGCAAGTTCAACTTGCACTTGACCGGTTTTTTTTTGTTTTTAATGTCATGTGTATACTAAAATTATTTATCCTAAGTGATTAATTTATATGTGGCCAGGGTACTATTTACCTAATTTCTTTTTAACGGAAATATTTCCCTGATTTTTTGGATTGCTTCATTTCATGCTCTATGCTGCAAGTAGCCCCCTTCACGACCAGATGTTTTGCTTCATAAAAGAAAAACGGATCCAAAATTCTTATCAGGCTCGAATCAAAAGTCAAATTCGAATTTTTCTTTTTCTCTCATACCCTGACCTGACAAACCTGGCTCAGACAATGATTCCTGTCATGTATGACAATGGTGAATTATGCTCTTTTATGTAAGAGATGCCAGTAAATATATCCTAGTTGCCTTTTTAATCTGTTGAATTTAATTTGCGGTATTTTTTTTTGGTAGCATTTTAAAATTGTTGTGCCTAATTTAAAATCGAATATCAATAAAACCGGAACGAATCATGCAAAGCAGAGGTTTCCATTTAAAAATTCCAGTTGATTTGTGATCTGTTAGTTATATTAGAAAAAAACCGGTCAAGTGCAAGTTGAACTTGCACAATTAGTGTTCCGTACGGGTGGTATAAAATGATCAGTGACTTCACAAAACACACCCCAAATGAGTTTTCAACAAAGTTTGTTTCCAATCTTTACTGAAAACTGGTGACCTTGAAATTTTGTTTTTTTTTTTTATATACCAAATAAATTATTAAAGGTAATGCACTCGTGATAATTTTCGTTGAATCTATACCCCGTGGAGAATATTTCAGAATTTTTCAAAAATTTTTTGATCAGTACTTTTTGGGATAAGGTAGGGAACAGCGATTTTTTAAAAGTAATAGGAAGAAAAGTGTGCACAAGTATTACATATATACGAGTATATATATATATATATATATATATATATATATATATATATATATATATATATGTATATATATGTATATATATATATATATATATATATATATATATATATATATATATATATATATATATATATATATATTTACTCGTGTTTTCACAAGCTTTCATTTGACACCACACTCGATGACCTAGTACACTAAAAAAAAATTTTTTCACTTCCGATTTCACTCCTCAAAACGAACCCCTTAAGTCAAAATTTATGTTACGGTGGTATACAATGATCAGTGACTTCACAAAACACACCCCAAATGAGTTTTCAACAAAGTTTGTTTCCAATCTTTACTGAAATCTGATGACCTTGAAATTTTGTTTTTTTTATATACCATATAAATTATTAAAGGTAATGCACTCGTGATAATTTTCGTTCAATCTATACCCCGTGGAGAATATTCCAGAATTTTTTCGAAATTTTTTGATAAGTACTTTTCGAGATAAGGCCGGGACAGCGATTTTTCGCGAATTTTTAAAAATAATACAAAGAAAAGTGCTCGCAAGTATAATATTATATATATATTTTTTACTCGTGTTTTTACAAGCTTTGATTTGACACCACACTCGATGACCTAGTAAAAAAATTTTTTTTTTCGCTTCCGACTTCACCCCCCAAAACTAATCCCTTAAGTCAAAATTTAATTCTCAAAACTACATGGCTCTGATGAGGTCATCAATTCCTATATTATTACCAAATTTCACCTTTCTGTGTCAAATAGTTTCGGAGAAAATCGGGTGTGACAGACAGACAGACAGACAGACACCGAAGTGATCTTATAAGTGTTCCGTACGGAACACTAAAAACAATGAGCAATAGTGAAAGATTTCATATAAAATATTTACAGGAAAATTCCCGGATATACGTTAAATTTCGCAACGTAAATCAAAATTAAGGAAAAATGATTTTTAGCAAAAATAATATTAGAACTGACTATCCCATTAACTTATAGCACATGATAATATCTCATACTCGTCTTATCTTAAGGACGTTTCAGTCTCGATTCAAGACGAATCGACTCGATACCTCTTTTCCTTTTTACGTCTTTCCATATCCTTCGTATGTCGTTGGCATTTGTTATTCTTATAGTAGAATGTTGCAATAATAATGACCATCATTAGTTTCGTTGGAAAAATGCGGGTGTTCTTTCCAAGATATGGCTCTTTTGTTTTCCACAAAATTGGGAAAAATGTAAGACATCGATTTTCCAAATCTATTAGCTCGAATGATGACGAAGCGAAAAGTTAAATATTAAGAAGATTGCCCAGGATCTTTTTAAATATTATTTAAATTCAGGTCATTCATCCCCAACGAATTTTTAAACATAAATGGGACAAAATTAAACACAGTTTTATGAATTAACTAGCCGGGCCCGCGGCTCCGCTCGCGTGGACTTGATTCACTACTATCGTCACTGCTTATTCCTTATGTTACCCAACGTAATAAAATATCTCCCATTATTTCTCCTTATCTCCCAATATTTCTCCTTATTTCCCATTATCTCTACATAATTTTCATTATCTAGGCTTATCTCTGCTCATCTCCCATTATTTCTCCTTATCTCCCATTATTTCTCCTTATCTCCCATTATCTCACCTTATTTCCCATTATCTAGGCTTATCTCGACTTATCTCCCATTATTTCTCCTTTTCTCCCATTATTTCTCCTTATCTCCCATTATTTCTCCTTATCTCCCATTATCTCACCATAACTCCCATTATTTAGACTTATCTCTGCTTATCTATCATTATCTCTCCTTATCTCCCATTATTTATACTCATCTCCCATTATCTCACCTTATCTCCCATTATCGAGGCTTATCTCGACTTATCTCCCATTATTTCTCCTTATCTCCAATTATCTCACCTTATCTCCCATTATCTCCCATTATCTAGGTTTATATCGAATTATATAGAACATATGTATAAATTGATAAAAACACGTAAATCGGATAAGTGGTTCTCGAGTGATAAGCGCACTAACGGACAGACAGACAGACAGAGAGACGTTGCATTTTATATATATTGCATTCTTTGCTACATGATATTGTTCCATATTTAATGCTTTAGGGAGTGTATTGCAAGAGAACGCGCTAGCGGCAAACTTTTCTCCGACTTAATTCACTATTATCGTCACTGCTTATTCCTTATGTCACCTAATAAAATGTAGCCTATAACCTGGCCAGAGAACATAAGTATGGTTAAAAAAAGCACGTAAATCGGATAAGTAGTTCTGCAGTGATAAGCACACTAACGGACGGACAGACAGACAGACAGACGGACAGAGAGGCATTGCATTTTATATATATTATAGATATTTTGTGCTACATAATATTGTTCCATATTTAATGGTTTGGACTGTGTATTGCAAGAGAACGCGCTGGCGGTAAACTTTGTCCGACTTCGTTTACTATTATTGTCACTGCTCATTCCTTATGCTACCTATCGTAATAAAATATAGCCTATAACCTGGCCGGAGAAGATATGTATGTTGAAAAAAAAAAAGTACGAAAATCAGATAAGTGATTCTCCAGTGATAAGCGCACTAACGGACAGACAGACAGACAGAATACGTTGTATTTTATAGATATTATAGATGTAATAAAATATATACCTATAACCTGGTCAGAGAACATATGTATGAATTTAAAAAATCACGTAAATCGGATAAGTGGTTCTCGAGGGATAAGCGCATTAACGGACAGACAGACAGACAGACAGACAGATAGACAAACATTGCATTTTATATATATTATAGATATAGATTATTTTTATTATTATATAACCTGGCCAAAGAATATATGCATGAATTTAAAAAAAGACAGGTAAATCTGAGTGGTTCCTGCGTGATAAACGCACTAATGGACAGACAGACAGACAGAGAGACATTGCATTTTATATATATTATAGATTATACATATACAGATACATAATATTGTTCCATATTTAATGGTTTAGGCTGTGTATTGCAAAGGCACGCGCTAACGGCAAACTTATTTGCGACATCATTCACTATTTTACGTCACTGCTCATTCTTTTTGCTACCTATAGTAATAAAATATAGCCTATAACCTGGCCAGAGAACATATGTATGTTTTAAAAAAAAAAAATACGTAAATCGGATAAGTGGTTTTTCAGTGATAGGCGCACTAACGGACAGACAGACAGACAGAGAGACGTTGCATTTTATATATATTGTAGATGTAATAAAATATATATCTAAAACCTGGTCAGAGAACATATGTACGAATTTAAACCATCACGTAAATCGGATAAGTGGTTCTCGAGGGATAAACGCACTAACGGACAGACAGACAGACAGAGAGAGGTTGCAATTTGTTTATATTATAGGTATAGATTATTATTATTATATAACCTGGCCAAAGAATATATGTATGAATTTAAAAAAAGACGTAAATCGGATAAGTGGTTCTCACGTGATAAACGCACCAGTGGACAGACAGACAGACAGAGAGACATTGCATTTTATATATATTATAGATTCTAGATATTCTCTACTACATAATATTGTTCCATATTTAATGGTTTAGACTGTGTATTGCAAGGGAACGCGCTAGCGATAAACTTTTTTCCGACTTAATTTACTATTATTGTCACTGCTCATTCCTTATGCTACCTATCGTAATAAAATATAGCCTATAACCTGGCCAGAGAACATATGTATGTTTTTAAAAAAAAAGTACGTAAATCGGATAAGTGGTTCTCCAGTGATAAGGTCACTAACGGACAGACAGACAGACAGACAGAGAGACGTTGCATTTTATATATATTATAGATAATCAATTCAAAAATTAACAGATCTTCTAACTTATGTCACACCAGTTCGGAACAACGCAGTTGAACATGACGGATTTGTTAGCTACGCTACGCTCTAATAGTATATCTGTTAGATTTTATTTATGACCCTTGAGTTCTTTACGAGTGGCAGTTGACTGGTTTCTGTTTAATACTCTTACTATCAAATCCGGTGTGCCCAAAGCTCCATCAACTACTTATGTAAATATCCGTACAGTAGAAAGTCATTCAACTTTACGAAGACCTCAAAGAAATTTTATCTTAGAGTGACAGTAACTAAGTAGAATTTAACGCTACAAAAACCCAAACGGCGGTTTTCTCTAAAAAATTAATGCTGCGGAACCCAACATAATTATGTCGGGACACTCTATTTACCTAGCATCTTGGCATCAGCATGTTGCATGCATAGCAAAGAGCGCTTTTCGAAAGCTGGAAATAATATTTCGTGCTAGAAAGTTTCACACGCTTTTAATCCTGTACAGCTGAAATTCAACTGATGATCTGGTAGCAGGCATTTATTGAATTTTATGCAGAAGTGAGCTATTCACCCGATGGAAGACTCAAAACCCACCATTAACCTCCATCGAAGAATGGTTGGCGACATGAGTCTATTTTACCAGTACTTTCATGAAAAGTGTTCGATAGATGTAGCCTGCTTAACTCCTCCCAGAATGGTGTATGCTAGGAATGCCCGTCGTCCTTATACATCACATCCGTATGAGGTTCAGCTTGTCACTCCTCGTACAGCCCCGTTCAAGGATTCTTTTATGTGAGGATCTTATCCCAAGTACAACTTACAGCGATTTAAGACCAACGTGAATTGTTTTTTCCTGCAGCACGTTTAATAGGCCCAAAAGAAAAGAATAAAATAAAAAAAATAAAAAAGTTTCGCAGCAGTTTGAAAGATAAAAATCATATCAACATAACGGTGGCCAAATATTTAATATCATCGGAAAAAATTCAATTTAAATTATCTAAATTAATAATTTTTAATTATGATAGTTGATGCAAATTACTTTATCGTTATTAATTATAAGTGGGATTTATAACAGCAATTCTAAAATTTGTATATTGCACTTTTGTCATCTGCTGACACCATCAGTGTAGTATCGTCTGCGAAAACTACTATATAGAGATATTCGGTTATAAGTTAGGATAAATTGCTTATAAATAATAAGAACAGGAATAACCGTTAGTTCCAAGATTGTGAAGAAGTACTCATTTGTTCTGAACTGTGTCCTTAAATCGAAAAAGAGTCCAAAAACCAGATCTTCCTTATCTAGTTCTTTAGATAAATAAATAAATAAATAAATATATATATATATATATATATATATATATATATATATATATATATATATATATATATACACCATATATATATTAGCATTACTGATACGTACATCGTCTGTTGACTCAGCGGGCTGATATCCATACGGAACAGTAGTAATAATATACTTTGAAGGAATAGTACCAAATCTTTTATATATAAGATTTGTAAATACATAATCCGAAAGTGTCCGTTTGTTCTTCTTTCCACGGTGAAAAATTGATACCACTTTGTTAAAGTAAGTGAGAAAAGTAGCACATTTCGCATAAAATGGATCATATATTAATAGAGCTCTAAAACTAATAAGTGACGAACAGACTTTTTTGAAATTTTATCTCTACATATTTATTAAAAAGGTCAATATTTCCCAAAGCTAATAAATATTTTTTCCGTTTTCTCTCATGATTATGTATGAGGAAGGCAGATATTTGAAATATTTTCGTTAATCTCTCAGAGAAGTGCTTTATTTACCGCCTCTTTACCATATTACGCGAAATAGATACGGGTTAATTTCATGAATATTGCATTCCTCGAAAATAATATACTGCATTTATATAGATACATAATACATTTATTAAATTTTTGCTAAAAGGAAGCATTTTATCCGTGAACCAAATCGTTCTCAGGGATTTTTGCATTTCCTTACGTATCAGGGTCCGTAAAACATGAAAATTGTCACTACTAATTTTCGTGGATCTGTCTGGACAATAAACGCGAAATACCGATTTCAAATTTATTATACATGCAATACTTGAAAAAGAAACCGAACCTAGAGTTTTTGAGCAATATAGCTAAGGTTAATGGGATAGGAGTTGATAAATTTTGTATATGTTTTTTATTGTGTGAATTTTTCCTAAATTTAAATTAATATAATGTTAAAATAAGTTTTGAAATAAAATATGAAATAATTGTTTATTTAATAACTAGCCGGGCCCGCGGCTCCGCTCGCGTGGACTTGATTCACTACGATCGTCACTGTTATTCCTTATGTTACCCAACTTAATAAAATATCTCCCATTATTTCCCCTTATCTCCCAATATTTCTCCTTATCTCCAATTATCTCTACATAATTTCCATTATTTAGGCTTATCTCTGCTCATCTCCCATTATTTCTCCCTATCTCCCATTATTTCTCCTTATCTCCCATTATCTCACCTTATTTCCCATTATCTAGGCTTATCTCGACTTATCTCGCAATATTTCTCCTTATCTCCCATTATTTCTCCTTATCTCCCATTATCTCACCATAACTCCCATTATCTAGACTTATCTCTACTTACCTCCCATTATTTCTCCTTATCTCCCATTATTTCTCCTTATCTCCCATTATCTCACCTTATCTCTCATTATCTAGTTTTATATCGAATTATATAGAACATATGTATAAATTTATAAAAACACGTAAATCGGATAAGTGGTTCTCGAGTGATAAGTGCACTAACGGACAGACAGACAGACAGACAGAGAGACACTGCATTTTATATATATTATATTCTTTGCTACATGTTATTGTTCCATATTTAATGCTTTAGGCAGTGTATTGCAAGAGAACGCGCTAGCGGCAAACTTTTCTCCGACTTGATTCACTATTATCGTCACTCCTTATTCCTTATGTCACCTAACGTAATAAAATATATCCTATAACGTGGCTAGAGAATATACGTATATGTTTAAAAAAAAAGCACGTAAATCGGATAAGTGGTTCTTCAGTGATAAGCGCACTAACGGATAGACAGACAGACAGTCAGAGAGACGTTGCATTTTTATATATATTATAGATATTCTTTGCTCCTTGATATTGTTCCATATTTAATGGTTTAGCATGTTTAAAAAAAAAGCACGTAAATCGGATAAGTGGTTCTCCAGTGATAAGCGCACTAACGGATAGACAGACAGGCAGATGATACATTGCATTTTATTATATATATTATAGAGGTAATAAAATATATTCCTATAACATGGTGGTCAGAGAACATATGTATGAATTTAAAAAAATCACGTAAATCGGATTAAGTGGTTCTCGAGGGGGGATAAGCGCATTAACGGACAGACAGACACTCAGAGGAGACATTGCAAATTATATATATTATAGATATAGATTATTATATTATTATTATATAACCTGGCCAAAGAATATATGTATGAATTTAAGTTCGAGAAAAAAAGGCAGGCTGTATTTGGTGAATTGAGATCGTATAAGGATGTGAATATTTTCTAACAAGATCGGATAAGTGGTTCTCGCGTGATACTTCTGAAATGCACTAATCCATAGACAGACAGACAGATGTAATCTTCATTTTCAAGAGACATTGCATTTTATATATATTATGGCGGAGACTGTTTTATCTGTATGGATACCGATATCCCAGTAGAGCTTGTAATCTTCATTTTCAAGTATGGATGTTGGCGTGTATTTGTAGTAGGGATCTGTGTTTTCTATGAGTCTGTATGTTGTGGCTAGTGCTTGGTGAACCACTTTGGCAGCTGAATCATGCCTGGCTGTGTACTCCGTTCCGGCCAATATTTTACATCCGCTCGTTATGTGTTCGATCGTTTCTTTCTGCTGGTGGCATTTCCTACAGATTATATAACGATGGTAAGTCTTTCTTTGCATGCGTTGGGGTATCGTATACCAAATGAATATGTGAGTATAGGTATAGCGAACGTGTTGATGGCTTTAGTGAGATTCTTAGAGTTGAGTTTTGTTTGCAAAAGTTTCGTCAGTCTGTTTTTGAATTCGGTTATTATTATTATTATTATTATTATTATTATATAACCTGGCCAAAGGTATACCCATTTTATATATATTATAGATTATATAAATAGTATAGTAGTATACCCCAAGAAAGAAAAGACAGGGAAAAAATATAATGTTTTTTATTTTTTGGTAACACGTCAGAGAAAATTAAAAACCACTTAAACAAATATAATATCAACATAGCTCTTAGAACAAACAACTCGTTAGGAAGATTCATTAAAAACGCAAAGGGAAAACAAAATAGATCAAAAAAATCTAGAGTGTATCAGTTGAATTGTGGTTCTTGTCATAAAAGTTACATAGATCAGACAGGTCGCTTATTCGAAACTCGGATTTCAGAACATAAAAGAAGCTATTTAAAAAACAAAACTGACTCAGCGTACAGTAATCATTTAACAGAATCAAATCATCTTTTTGACGATAAATTTAAAATTCTACACATACAAAACAAAGGCGTAAAATTAAACCTATTAGAAAATTTAGAAATAAATAGAACTAAAAATTCAGACATCATCTTAAACAAGCAAAAAGATACCTGTCTGGCCCATGGTAACTCCCCTTTACTCAATTTATACAATTAATATATTCAGAATGGATTTCCCAGCAATATTCATTAGTATATAGTATTAATTTTATTACCCATCTACCTAAGGGTATTTGTATAAATGTAACAACACTAATATTCAAATATCATTTTGTATCAGAAGAAGCTACAGTATAGCGAAACGCGTCATCTTTTTGACGATAAATTTAAAATTCTACACATACAAAATAAAGGCGTAAAATTAAACCTATTAGAAAATTTAGAAATAAATAGAATTAAAAATTCGGACATCATCTTAAACGAACAAAAAGATACCTGTCTGGCCCATGGTAACTCCCCTTTAGTCAATTTGTACAATTAATATTCAGAATGGATTTCCCAGCAATATTCATTAGCATATAGTATTAATTTTATTACCTATCTACCTTAGGGTATTTGTATAAATGTAACAATACTAATATTCAAATATTATTTTGTATCAGAAGAAGCTATAGTATAGCGAAACGCGTCATACAGTTTCAGTGAAACTAAATAAAGTGGAAATTTGACAAAATCAGTCTTTCATTACATTCATATTACCAAAGAATTTTCGTTAAGCGTTCAGTGACATGTATATTACTGCAGCAGAATTGTTAAAAATTCAGATCAGTCTTTTTTTTTTATCGCCCACTTCCTCGCCTCAGTAGGGATTTTACCCTTTTCATATCGCAAGGATGTCGTAATATCCGGCAACGCTGTCCAAGTACCGAAACATACATTTTTATATTTCACGGCACATCAACTTAAGTGAAGTACTACCTGATTTATGTCACATAATATATTTTTTTTTAAAATTACAGTTCATAATAGTAATAATCTACTAATAATTGGACAGCAAGGTAAGGCTTTCTCCTCTTACAGTGGTATTCAGGGCAAAGAAAAGTAAATCTGATTTCGTAATTTTAATTATTATTTGAAATACATAAAATAATGGAATATGTAAAATAATACACTGTTTCTATAATTAATATGAAACTTCGGGACATGAAAACCTAACCCCAAGAAAATAGACAAACAATAAACTGTCGCGAAAATGAGAAAATATTAAACAACCGGATGGAAGTTTGACAAAGAAAACAGAACACAACCGCAACGCCATCACTAAGAAAATGTATTTTCTGAATACAATTAGCATCTTAGTGAAGGCCACAAAAGGCGCTTAAAGAATTATAATAAAGCTTATTAGGCGAAAATATCTTTGAAAACCTCCTTTAGACACCAAATAATGGTCAGTATTTTAGACCATAGTTTCAGGATTTCAAGCTTACTTTTTTATATTGCCATTTGTCATTTTTCTTCTTTTCTTTTTACATTTGGATGAGCTAACATTTAACATTTTTAACTGGTAAACAAATATCTCTTTTACTTCGCTTCTATCGGAAGTGTTATATTCGTGGAAAAAATTATCCTCTGAGTTTTTCATCTTTTTACATTTCAGGGTCCTTAAGAATAAAGTTCCTAAATTTCGTTGGTCTGTCGTCTGTTGTTATAACACCTGAATAAAATCATTGAAGCTTACAACTGCAGGAACCCTATTTTTAGTTGGCAACGCAACGTTTATAGGCTTTCAAGAATTTATTAATAATTGCTTTGCTACCTAAGGAGAAATATTGTATTTATTAATCGTTCCCCAAGATTTTTGTATTTTTTTTTACATTTCATAGTCCCTAGACATATTATGTCTATTGTATGATCTCGAACTATGGATATGGAGCGATATTGCTTTACTTGAAGGGGTGAACTGATTAGAGCTTGATAAATTTTGTATTTTTTCAATATCTTTATCAGAATTTTTTTTGGTTCGTTGGTATATTGAATATGTATGTTATTAACTATAGTTATTATAAGATATATGGGCTTAAAGGGGCAGTGAAGGATCATAAAGAGGTGGCTTCTTATTATACATACGTCCTTTATAACGTTTTTGGGATTTTCCGTAATTTCCATTTTTTTGAATCTGATAAGTCCTGGTGTTCTCTGATTTCTTACAAAACTTTATGTAGTGTAGGTATTTCTTTCTTAATAAAAAAAAAATGGTGTACTTTTCTTCTTATTGCGTTTTTAAAGTCTTTATCGACCTCTAAGCGCTCCTTTCCTTTATAATTCCGAGGTTCGTTGCAAGGACCGCGTTCTCTTTCTTTTAAAAATCTATAAATAGTTGCTGATCCAACTCCCGTCAAGTTTCCACAATTTCACGGACTTGCCTTGTTGGCTGTTGATGCACTAGGGCAGGGGTGCTCAAACGGTCGATCGCGATCGACAAGTCGATCGCGAGTACTTTTTGAGTCGATCTCGAGAAAAAAATTCCGATATAGAACTATTCACAGCTTTTGTTTTAGGTAACTAAAACAAAATGTAATGAATAAACTACTAAAATTTATTCGATCCACAATTAGGCCAGAATATCACTTTCTTTTATCGTAATAACCCCCTGCTAGCGGCAAAAGGCGGCTTTATCAAAGGAACGCGCGGTACTTATCAAAGAAAAGCCGCGTTTTTGATTTCCGCCGATTTTTCTAGAAACTTCGGGCGGCGTGTTTGACGGGAACATTCGAGACTTCGTTCGCGCCGATATAAATGTTGCGCCTGCAGGAATAGGAGTCAGTCTGAGTTGTAACTTGAAGGCGATACATCGATACAAAGTTTATTAATAAATAGTCCAAAATAAGTGCGGCGAAGAAAAGTAAAACTTATCATTTTAATAACGATTGGGAGGAAGAATTTTTCTTTTGTATGGTAAAGGATAAGTGCATTTGTCTCATTTGCCGTGCGTCAGTTGCAATACCTAAGCGTGGGAACTTAGAGAGGCATGATAAAACGGTTCATAAAAACTATGAAAAGGATTTTCCGTCACAGAGTGAATTAAGAAAACGAAAAGTACGTGATTTGATAACTTGTTTGAAAAAAGAACAAACCATGTTCACAAGACCAGCCAAACAATCAAAAGCTGCAACGATAGCGTCATTTCAAATATCTCATATATTGGCGAAACACAAGAAACCATTTGATGATGGATTGGTTGTGAAGGAAGCATTTATTGAAGCGGGTGAGACTTTATTTGGAGATTTTAAAAATAAAACAGAGTATGTCTGCTATTAGAGAACTTCAGTTATCTCGTCCGACTGTCACAAGGCGTGTCGAAGTCATGAGTCACGACATGCCAGATGAACTAAAACATGGTAGCATGGAATGTACATACTTTTTTTTACAGATCGACGAATCCACCGATATGACAGACACTGCCCAGCTGTGTATTTTTATTCGAATGGTATTCAATGACATGTCGGCTAAGGAAGAGTTTTTGACAATGATTCCTCTGAAAGGAAAGACCCGTGGCGAAGAGATATGTGACGTTTTCTTCAATTTTGTAACAAACTACAAGCTACCAATATATAAACTAGTGTGCATTACAACCGATGGAGCACCAGTAATGACTGGAAACATAAACGGTTTCGTGGCATTGTATCGAGCTAATGATGATTTCCCTTCATTTTTCTCCTTCCTTCCCTTGCATTATAAATCAACAAGTTTTGTGTTCAAAAGTTCTAAACATGGAGGAGATTATGGGCATTACAATAAAAATTGTGAATTCTATCCGTGCACGTAGCTTGCAACGACGGCTCTTTAAATTGCAGTTGGAAGATAGTGAGTCAGCTGAACACACTGATTTAGTTCTTCACACGGACGTCAGGTGGTTGAGTCGCGGAAAATTCCTAGAAAGGTTTCAAGAATTATTGCCCGAAATAACAGCTTTTCTGGACGAAAGAGGTGATGACACTTAGATGCTGAAAAACGGAAAATGGCTGACTGATTTGGCATTTTTGACAGACATCACAATGCATTTAAACACCATTAATTTGGAGCTTCAAGGTAAAGGAAAAACTATTATTGAGATGATTAGCGCAATAAACGCATTCAAAAGTAAATTGCAACAGATAGATCAACTGAAAAGAAAGGATCTGAAAAATTTTCCGTCTTTGAAAGCAAGGATTCCTCAGTTGAATTATGATATTTATGAGGCAGAATTATCAAATATATTGGGCCAATTCGAAATACGTTTTTATGATTTCAGTAAATTGGCAAATATCGCATCATTTATGAGTTATCCTTTTTCTTGTAAAAACATTGAGGAATTAGCTACTGAAATAGCAAGTCAGTTTAACATGGACTCATGTTCTGTTGAAAATGAGTTAGTGCAGATTATATCAGATATACATCTCAAAGCCACAGCATCTGATACAAAATTCTGGTGTTTTATATCTGAAGATAAATATCCGAATCTAAGGCAAATCGCCCTTCAACTGACGGCAATGTTTGGAGTCAACTTACTTGTGCGAGTCTGCATTTTCTGAAATGAAGATAATTAAGTCAACATATCGCACTCGACTAACTGACGAACATATGTCATCATGCTTGCGATTAGCACTCGGTAATTACGTACCATCTTATGAAAAGTATGCTGAGGACATGCAGTGCCACGCTTCAACATCCAAAGTCACTTTTTAGTTAAGTTTAGACACTAGAACTCGTTTGTTTTGTAAGAACCAATAAACTCGCAATTTTGAATAATTATGAGTTTTTTTTTATTGACATTTTAGAGCAGACCTACACTTAACTTGACTAAAAAAATGCATATTGTGCGGAAAACTAATATCTGTGCCACGATACAGCCTACCTAGACGACAATCCTGCATCACACTTACTTGCAGCCTCTCAGAGTCGATCGATCGTAGTCTAACAATATTGAGGTAGATCGCCAGCAGTTCAAGTTTGAGCACCCCTGCACTAGGGCATTGTGGACCATAAGTATCATAATTTTTTCTCGCAGAGAATATGCAGATTACAGACTCCTCGAACCTTTCATTTGTGGGGCAAAACTGAAAGTTGAAGCCATCGCTGTTTTGATTTGAACTAGGTATATTATAGGTTTTTGCTTTATTTTTATACTTACACAGAATATTTTTATTCCATACTTAAGTACTTAGGCACCAACCTACCGATGAGTACTTTGGTTAATTATATTCCAGTAACTGCTAAAATCCCAAATAATTTTATTGTACCTATTATCATTAAGCTTTATAACACTGTAGATTTCTAGTTCTTAAGAATTTTTAAATGTACTCGTTTAGGCCTTTATCATTTATTCATTAAAATAAACATTGAAATGCGTTGATTTATATAGCTTACTGTAGAGTTCAGAAAGTATATAATAAGATATTTTTTAGAAAAAGGTCACACTGTTGTATAGAGATCGAAAATAAAGGTGAATAAAAATGCAAATAATTGGTAGAGAAATTTCGGACGTTTATGGTTTATAACATTTTAATGTTTATAACCCATGTTGTGTGCTATCAACTCCAAACAAATGGACTATATTATATAAGGAGTTAATGAGATGGAGAAGGAAGTTGTAGGGTTGTTTCATATATGCCATGTTTTAAGACCTTTTCAATGTTCTTAAAGTCAAGGACTAAATTATTTCATTGTTTTTCCTGCTACAGGGGAGTATTCGTAGAAAAATTACCCTCTTTTGGTTGGCATAGCACATGCGCCGCGTTTCACGTTAGTCTTGAATCGCTTAAGTTGAACAGTTTTCTGTGGATGTTTAAGTAGCCAAGGTTCGTGCGTTCAAAGGGAATGAAGAAATGCGTCCTATCATTTTCAAAGCTGTAGATGCGATTTCTGAGCTTTTCCAACAGATTGTTAATGTAAATGAGAAAGAGAGTAGGAGACGGTATGAAGACTTGAGACACACAGACGTTGATAATTGCATCGCAAAGGCCTTTTTTGAGTGCCGGCTGAACTGTAGCGTATTTCCAGCAAGAAGAAAATATTTCCTTTCTGTAGGATAGGTTGAAGAGTCGACAGAAAACTGGTGTTAGTTCTCTCGTGTATTTTTTGATTACGATGGCAGGTATTCCATTAGCACCAGAAGCTTTTTTGGTGTCTAGCATCATTAAAATCCGTCTTATGATAACATAGAGGTTCATTTCCGTTGGTCTATCTCTTGGCACGTTAACCGTCGAACTAAATAAGATATCTACAGTCCCTGGCCAAATTATTAGACGCACTGTAAGATTTCATGTAAAATATTAATTACCGAGTGATATTGTACCGTTTTATTATTTTAAATTGATTTGTTTTTTATTTTTATATTATCCAATCAATTACCTATTTATTTGACATAAATAAAACAGCATTAATTTAGAAAAGCATAAGTTTATTAAGTTTTAAAGAAAAGTGAAATTAATGTTAGTAAAAGTCAATATTTAGTTGAGCCAACTTTAGCCGCTATCAAAGCTTTAATTCTGCGCGGCATGCTATCAATGCAAGATTGTACTGTCTCCTGCATTTGAGGATGATGATTCCATACATGAATAATCTTTTCTAGGAGCTGGGTTTTGTTGGTAATCAAATCTTTAGCCACTTTCTCTTTTCATCAGCTCCCACACATTTTCAATGGGGTTCATATCAGGACCAATCCAACAGAGGGATATTTTTTTCTGCCAAAAAAGCTTTAACAGACCGAGCAGTGTGGCAGGGAGCTCCATCTTGCATGAAAGTGAATGGTTCCCCATTTGGAAACCATTCTCTGAGCTGCGGAATCAACCGATTTTGTAATACTTCTTTGTACTGATCTTGCCTCATTATACCTTTGACGACGTACAGACGTCCAGTGCCCTTGCCGCTGATGACTGACCAAATCATCACTTTGGTGGGATGTTTAACCGTCGGGACGACACAATCAGGATGAAACTTTTCTCCATGACGACGACGCACATACTGAGCTTTATTCTGCAAAATTTCGAATGTGCTTTCGTCACTGAAGCAGACCTGTCAAAAATAGGAAAAATATATATAAACTTCCATGTTTATTTGCTTTATTTAACTGAAAATGATAATAATGTATCAATTATTGATTAAATTGCTGTATCTTACCGATCTCCAGAAGTCCACATCTTTGTCTTGCCATTGTTTGGCCCACTTCAAGCGCTTTGCTTTCATTGCAGCTGTTAACTTGGGCTTCCTGGCGGGGCGACAGGCCTTAAAATCTAATTCTTTCAATTTTCTTCGAACAGTGCGTTCAGAAGCATTTACGCTAGCATCCTGGAGTTGTGATTTTATTACCTTTGTGGTAGCAAATCTGTTTTTTACACAAATTTTCTTCAAACATCTCTCTGACCGTGGAGTGAAAATTGGTTTTCTACCGCATCTTTTCTTTCTTTTCGGGCTTAATTCCTTCCCTGACTCAATTTTCTTTTTTATGCGTCGTACACTAGCTTCAGAAACCTCCAATCTCTGTGATATTTCTCGGTTTGTAAATGTTTTCGCAATCACAAGGGCCTTCACTTCAGTTTTTTTACGTGGTGAAAGATCGCCTTTTCTACCCATAATGAAAATAGTCCAATTACTTTTTTAAAACACTGCATACAAAATAAACTAATAACTGAGTAGTATAAAACTGTTAAACAAACAATCACAGTCCATAAAGCCACAGAAACACGTCCTTACCTGACTCGATTCCGATCGCGACTGATACAGGTTTGTACTTATTTACGTTCATGTATCACTTTGTCAACATAGTGTTACCATATGTTAAAAATAAATACAAATATGTAGTCTACAACAATTCTTTTAAATAAAAATCAATAATATTGTAGTTTAAATATACCATTATTGCATAAAAACTCTTAAGAAACATAAAATTACTAAAAAAAATACAGTGCGTCTAATAATTTGGCCAGGGACTGTATATCAAATTTGGTACACGTGTAGTACCCTTAAAGTAGAAATGGAATTTACAGTTTTTGAGCGATATGGCTTCAGAAAAAGGGGTAGAGATCGAAAAGTTTCGTATATTTTCAATATCATTATGAGAATTTTTCTTTTGGTTGATGAAAAAAATGAAAACAATTTAGCATAATTATTTATAGTCCTGACATATAAGGGGCTAAAGGAGTGGGGGAAAGTGTAAGAGGGATTGCTTTATATATGTTGTGTTATACGTCTTTTTGAGGGTCCTTGGGGACGAGGGATATGGAAAGTAATATTACTAATTATTAAATTATTGAATAACATATTGTCAACTATAAGGAGCTAATAAGGAGGGGAGTGATTAGAAGAGTTGTTTCGTATACACCGTAATACATGTATTCTTTTAGGGCTGTTGGAGTCGAAGAATCTAAAATATATACTATTTTTTTATTATTCTCAGTAAGCTGAAGTCAAAGATATAAGGGGTTAATGAGGTGGGGGAGGGAGAAGTTTTTGTGTGTAATGTGCCCTTTTTAGTGCTTTTGGAGTCGAGAGATCTAAAAATTGTGGTATTCTTTCAATATTGTACCATGTAGTATCTATAATTTAAAAATATTGATTTGTACTTGGATTAAATTTTTTTTAGTGTAAAATAGTCAAATTTACTATTTATTTTAGAACTACGTGTTTGCAAAAGAAAGATTTTACCTTTTTTTTCCATATTTTTAATTTTCATGAAAGCAGTATGTAGTAAAAAAATACAGATTTCAGCTGTAAATATCTCTAAATTTCTCTGCTCTATTTTTTTCGTGCATATTATCTTACCTTAAACTACCTACCATTCAAAATATTGATCAGTGCTTTTATAAAGTGATTTTTTAGTGTGAGGAAATCAGATTCAGTACTTATTTTGGGACTGTTTGCAAAGGGAATACACTTTACAAATTTTTATAACCTTTTTTTTAAACTATATTTTTTTCCAAAATCAATTGCGACGCATTATCTTCAATTTTATCAGCTAAATTCTGTTACATTGCTGAATGGAAAAATATTTGTTTGCCAATTTAAGGCATTTTTTTACTTTATGACCGAAATTAGATACCTCATGATACTCGTAGTAACGCATCTAAAAGATACAAGTATTACAAAATTAGGAATTTTAGCAGTTACCTGTTTATTCACCAACCAAAATCGTAATTACTTTTTGCCCCTCTGGAGACAGGGGGACATTTGAGATTTGTATATTACACAGGGGAACAGCTGTTTTGGTGTCGAGGTTTTTTGAGCCGATTCTATATCAATTTGATGTCCTGAATTCAAATAACGTATTCATTTGTACCTAGGAGCTCAAATTTTTAAGATATACAATTTTAGAGAAATATAAGTTACATTATTGTAACTCAAATCCGTAAGTGTAGTAAACAAAAGTAGATACGAAATTTTTATTTTAGTTATACAAAATACAATATTATGTCGTACTTACAAACAAAAAAAAACATTGAAGAAATGAAATAGTCACTCAACACTTGGAAAGCTTCCTTTCCGCGACATTCTTGAATGTTTTTTTAAACAGTCCCTTTTTAAACTCCAGCAGTAATCTGCCATCATGTGCATGTCCCATCTTCCTTGGTAGCGGTCCTCCATAACTTTAATATCTTGGTGAAATCTTTCACCTTGTTCCTCACTCATGTCTCCTAAATTTTCTGGAAAACGGTCTAAGTGGCTATGTAAATAGTGTATTTTAACACTCATATTGCACCCTAAGGATTTGAAACTATTAAGCATCTTGGTAACCATTTTAACATAGTTTTGAGCTTTATGTTTGCCTAAAAAATTTTCTACAACTGCAACAAATGATGTCCAAGCTTCTCGTTCAACTTGATTCATTGAATTTATGAAGGCAGGATCCTTAATTAATTGTCTTATTTGTGGGCCGTCAAATATCCCTGCTTTGAGTTTTTCTGTGCTCAACTGATGCATTTTTACCCCTATATATGCAAAACAAGACCCATTCTTATCAAGAGCCTTTACAAATTGCTTCATTAAGCCCAACTTTATATGTAACGGAGGAAGTATGATTTTTTCTCTTTCAACCAAAGCGTCGTTAATGACATTCTTTTCCCCAACGTCCATGTTTTCTCTCTGAGGCCAATCTTTTCTAACCCAGTGGTGTGTTTTGTCCCTACTATCCCAAAGGCACAAGAAACACGGATATTTCGTGTAACCACTTTGCTGCCCAAGAAGAAAGTTTACCATTTTTAAGTCTACACAAATCATCCATTGATGTTCGTAATACTTTATCTTCTGCAAGACCAAAGCTATGGTATTATATTCTTCTTTCAGTTTCGTTGAGTGAGCTAGTGATATTGAACCATATTTATCCCCATTATGTAGAAGGACACATTTTAAACTTCGCTTTGAACTGTCAATAAATAGGCGCCAATCATCTGGAATATATTCAGAAAGTCCCATTTCTTTCATGAGTCCCCTAATTTCGTGACAAAATACAAGATTGTCTTCTTGAGAAAAGAATGGTAGCAGATCTTTTTCTCTTGTACGGTAAAAGGTAATTTTGGTTCCTTGTTCCAGTAAACTTTTGTCGTTCAACCTAGAAGCCAGTACTTCAGAAGCTTTTTTCGATAAATTGAGATCCCTGGTGAGATCATTTAATTCATTTTGAATGAAGCGTTGAGGAACTGATGACGTCCCCTCATAGTCACATTAGCATCAGAACTTTTATTAGCATCAGAAGAGCGATCAGAGGGAAAATATTCGTCATCAGAGATATGTGGTAGCTGATGAAATGTTGGAATCGGTATTTCATCTGAGTGCGGGATAGGGCGTATTGCCGAGTCTAAATTGGGATAAGTCCACTTACTGCGGTTATTTCGATTGATTCCATTAGTATTTACTAAACAGAAATAACAATTATTGAAGTGGTTTTTTGGTTCTCTCCAAACCATTGGTACGCCGAATTTTAGACATTTTTTTTCCCGGTAGTCCACTACCGTAAATGCTCTGTACAAGTTTTACATACGAGATGCTGGGCCCACGTTTTGTCCTGATCACCAACCTTAGCTCCAAAGTATCCAAGATACGCTCGCTTTACAAAGTCAGTAATAGTTTTTGTCTGTTTGTATTCTCCGCATATATAGCAAAACACATCAGGTTGATTTACACAACTTCTTCTTGAACTGGAACCTGAACTCATTTTAATTCTGTTCAATAACACAAAAATACTCTTTTCTTAACATAAAATAACACGCCGAATTCGATCTACTCTCATTAGTAAGAACGCACAAACTGACGAGACTTACCCGAGTTAGGTGATTAAAAGGGTCAGTTCAGGTACCTGATAGGCAATGGTTCCACTATTTATAGATTTACCTGGAATTTACTCAATTACAGACTGACAATAAAACCATTGTACCTACATTAATGAATATATAATAATTTTAGAACTCTCATAAATGAATATACTGAATAAAAACCACATTGATAGATAAGTTGATGTATCTAAAAAAGTAGAGCTGATATAGAGAAAAACGGATTGCATGTATAGATTTAGCGTCCCAAATATAGTTAAAATCAGCTCTAAAATCCCAGGCACCAAAACAAAAATATTTTTTTGTTGCCCTGTGTAATTAATAAGTCGGTTTCGATCCTGTTGGTTTAAAGTCATGATAAGTAGACACTCACATTTAATTCTCGAAATTAAAGACATAAACGCTTATTTGGTTACAAAATAAATAGCAATCATCACAGAGGCAATAAATGCCAGTCAGATACACTTACTCACAATTTTTAAACCCCTCATTTTATGAGAAAATGAGCTAAGTACCAATTTGCTAGTTTCTTAGGTCACAACAAAATTGAAATCTTCTACGATCACATGTCTCTTTCTAGAGTAGATCCATTAATCAGCGTTCTTTTCACAAATTCTCATTTGGCATCAAAGATGCTTAATGGTCGGTTATTGACTGTAAATTGAGAGGTAAGACTTGTGCTTATATGACGTCGTGACCGGGGTTGTAGCGCTGATTTGTCGATGATGCCCTCTATGAGCAACATGGGAGTATATGGCGTAGTTCCTATGCAGTTGAGGGCTTTGTTTAAGGTGGGGATCTGACTTGGATCCTGATTTGAAAATTAAAACAATTTTGAATTGTTGTGGCTGTTACTTGATGGAAATTCATAACGAATGTAATGAAAGACTAATATTGTCAAATTTCCACTTTATTTAGTTTTACTGAAACTATATGACGCGTTTCGCTATACTATAGCTTCTTCTGATACAAAATGATATTTGAGTATTAGTGTTGTTACATTTATATACCTTAGGGTATTTATATAAATGTAACAACACTAATACTCAAATATCATTTTGTATCAGAAGAAGCTATAGTATAGCGAAACGCGTCATACAGTTTCAGTGAAACTAAATAAAGTGGAAATTTGACAATATTAGTCTTTCATTACATTAATTAAAACAATGATAGCGTGCTTTAAGTCACTAGGAAGGGTATTATTATTTAGGGACATATTAAATAACATATTAAGGTAAGGAATCACACATAACCTATCTACGTAAAGAAGCGTACTATGAATTCTATCAGGTCCCAATGGATTTAATTTTATTGTCGTTCTTATCTGATGATTTAAACTGATTGCTGAATTACTATTGGGCTAAGAGAATACTTCAGCAAGTTGCTCGGCAATTTTTTTTGATAACCAAATAACTTTATCTGGCCAGAAAATTTGTCCAGTCGCAG
This sequence comes from Pachyrhynchus sulphureomaculatus, assembly GCA_019049505.1. Lineage (NCBI taxonomy): Eukaryota > Metazoa > Arthropoda > Insecta > Coleoptera > Curculionidae > Pachyrhynchus > Pachyrhynchus sulphureomaculatus. Next base: position 172,481,977 of record CM032453.1, read on the forward strand.
CTTAATTTTTTCACAATTATGTTTTAGTACGAATTTGTTTTCATAACATCCTATATTAAAGAGCTCTAACATTATATAATTACTTGAGACAAGGAAATTAAAATAAAAGCTTGGATTATTTTGTCCAAAGCGGAGTACCTAATGTATTAAGTACATAAAAACAAAGAGTTCGATTTCATTAAAATTGTTATATCATTTACATAAGCCAGAATATCCCTAATTTGCATAATCTCAATTTTATAACTTGGAGGCCATTAAGGTATTGGACGATAAATAAACCATTTCATTTAAACAAATCTGTTTTCCAGTAAAATAGCTATAAAATGTTTTAATGTTACTTTTCATTGAAAAACATTCATTATAAAAGCCATTTTCAAATATCGACTTTTTTAATATTAAATTTTTTGCACCTTTAACCTCTGAAAGAGAATGACGACGTTTTTATGATACTTCTAGCAGTGATTTACAATTTCGTCAAAGTATTTCCGATTGTTTAAATTTTAATGGACTATTAAAGTATAAAAAAAGACTTTTCCACCATCTTGGTTACTATAGAAGTGAATGTGTGTGTGTGTGTGTGTGTCTATATATATATATATATATATATATATATATATATATATATATATATATATATATATATATATATATATATATATATACATATATATATATATATATATATATATATATATATATATATATATATATATATATATATATATATATATATATATATATATATATATGTATATGTATATATATATATATATATATATATATATATATATATATATATATATACATATACATACATATATATATATATATATATATATATATATATATATATATATATAATATAAATTTATATATGAATATATATATACGAGGCTGGTTTGAAAAGTCCGTGCAAAAATAAAAACTACTTATGTGTTTGGGGTAAACCTTTTTTATTTTTCGACATAGTCTCCTTTTAGGCTTATACACTTCGTCCAACGATGTTCTAGTTTGTTGATCCCTTCCGAATAATAGGATTTGTCCAAGTCTGCAAAATATCCATTAGTGTCTGCAATCACCTCCTCGTTTGAATAAAATCTTTGTCCCGCCAGCCATTTCTTCAAATTGGGGAACAAATAGTAGTCCGAGGGAGCCAAGTCTGGAGAATAGGGGGGATGTGAAACGAGTTGGAATCCTATTTCCATTAATTTTGCGACCACAACTGCTGAGGTGTGTGCTGGTGCATTGTCGTGATGGAAAAGGACTTTCTTGTGGGCCAATCGCGGGCGTTTTTCTTGCAGCTCGGTTTTCAAACGGTCCAATAACGATGAATAAAATTCATCTGTAATAGTTTTACCCTTTTCCAGATAGTTGATGAGGATTATCCCTTGCGAATCCCAAAAGACAGTCGCCATAACCTTTCCGGCCGAAGGAACGGTCTTCGCCTTTTTTGGTGCAGATTCCCCCTTGGTAACCCATTGTTTAGATTGTTGTTTGGTCTCAGGGGTATAGTAATGTATCCATGTTTCATCCACAGTGACGAAACGACGCTTAAAGTCCTCCGGATTCTTCTGGAACAACTGCAAACCATCCTTGCAACACTTCACACGATTCCGTTTTTGGTCAAGCGTGAGCAATCGCGGCACCCATCTTGCGGATAGCTTTCTCATGCCCAAATGTTTATGCAAAATATTATGTACCTGTTCAGTCGAGATGCCCACAGCACTAGCAATCTCACGCACCTTAACTCTTCTGTCATCCATCACCATATCATGGATTTGATCAATGATTTCTGGAGTCGTAACCTCCACAGGCCGTCCAGAACGTTCAGCGTCACTTGTGCCCATATGGCCAGTCCGAAAATTTTGAAACCACTTATAAACTGTTCTAATCGAAGGTGCAGAGTCACCATAATGTTTATCAAGCTTCTCTTTAGTCTCCTGAGGTGTTTTGCCTTTCACAAAGTAATGTTTAATCACCACACGAAATTCTTTTTCGTCCATTTCTTGAAAATCATTCGACTTCCTTGATTCACACGAATGCCAAACACAAAGAAATAGACCAATATGGCTGAAACTTGGTGTGCGTTCATTCAAGAGATGCTACTAATTAAACATATATATATATATATATATATATATATATATATATATATATATATATATATATATATATATATATTATATATATATATATATATATATATATATATATATATATATATATATATATATATATATATATATATATATATATATATATATATATATATATATATATATATATATATATATATAAAGATTTGGTGATATGTTATCGACCGTGCATCAATCTGATATATATATGATTATCGGGAATCGGTCTGGACTGTAAATAAAACTCTTTTCTTCTTTAAAACTCAATATTTCTTTATCGTTTGATAACTTCTTCAGGAGTAACTACAAAATTAATACACCTATATTAACACACTATTCTCTTTCGTCAAGGCATTAAAATATTGAAATATAAAACAAGCAATTAAAACAAACGAACAATCAATTAAAACACGTACGAAAATGCGAGTTTGTCCTGGAAACCAACACTCAACATCTCGATTTACTACAACAAACTGAGAGTAAATAGCCTCGGTACATATGCACTGCCGTGAATTCCAAACGAAACGGAAAAAAAACAGCAACAGAAAAACGTCTTTAATTTACTTTATACTAAGAGGTGGCAAATCTTTATTTGTTATTATTGCTGTAATTGTAAATGATTAATACCTATTAATTATGTTGCTATATATAATACTAAGTTGATTAGTGTCTGATTTATAGTTAATTGACTTTGGGTCCCTGTTGGGGGTACATTTCTTTAAAAAGTCTCCCTTTATAGTTGTTGTCATGAGCTAAGATTTTAACGTTGTTATAGTCAAAATCATGACCCGTTTTCAAATTATGTTGCACCACAGCACACGAATTCTTTCCCAATCGGGAGTCACTCCTGTGCTGTGTGAGTCTCTGTTTCAACCACTGAGCTGTCTGCCCAATATAACACGCTTCACATTGTAAACAAGATAATCTATAAACTACAGAGTTATTATATAAAATAGGTGTTCTATCCTTTATTTTTGAAAACAGGTCAGAACCTCGTATGCTGTTTGTTTTATATTTCAATATTTTAATGCCTTGACGAAAGAGAATAGCGTGTTAATATAGGTGTATTAATTTTGTAGTTATTCCTGAAGAAGTTATCAAACGATAACGAAATATTGAGTTTTGAAGAAGAAAAGAGTTTTATTTACAGTCCAGACCGATTCCCGATAATCATATATATATATATATATATATATATATATATATATATATATATATATATATATATATATATATGAAGTCCGTTTATAACGAAGTCCAAAAAAATCACTAAAAATGGTTCGCTATATCCGAAGTTCGTTACAAACAGTAAACAAAATCTAATATTATTTTTCACTACTTTTTTTATTTAGATTAGGCGTTAATGCTTAGAAAAACGAATAATAATAATTATTGAATTAAAATAAAACGTTCACAGGAAAATAAAACAAGTCACACTAACGTTATTATTATGTATGTTGATACATATACGAGTATAAACAAAAACATTAAAATACGTAGTTTATCAGTACACTACAAAAGAACTACTGTAATTTTAAAAATTTATCAAAATTAACCTGCCGAGGATAACTTACTAATGATTTCATTGATGCCAACATTCAAACATAAAAGTCAAACAGTTTTACCAACCAAAGAATTAAATTAAAAATAAAATCGAAGCTGTAAAGATGGATAAAAGTGTTTTTTATTACATTTACTAGGTTTTGCATCAGCACGCATACGATAGCCATATTCCCCCACAAAAGTTGACAGGTTTAGAACTAGCTACGCAGTTGGCTGTTTTTGCATCCTGACCACTTCAACAGTTATCAGCTTTTGCAACCGTTCAACATTTTTAAGTCTCTTTTTTAATTGGTTTTATCAGGTTTTGGTTTCTGACGCACATTCAATTTTGTAGTCCTTATCAGGTTTTGCAACTGGCCAATTCAAATGTCCGTTCATGAATTGAAACATGTAAATTGCCATTTAGAGCACTATTGCTGATTAACCGAATAGTCGTTGCTAAAACAGCAAGTACCAAATAATTTTCCAATAGCTGTGCAGACAGTTAGCAAAATTTCGCGTAGAACAAAAAGGTTACAAATGCCGCGCTGGCGGTCATTACAATAACGCATTCGCAGTTTTCTGAAAATTGGATGTATACTCTATTGGATGAATGTTCAATCTATTTTGGCCGCTTGTAAAAAAATCCAATTTTACTGATGTACTTGGATGATATTGGTGATAAATATTCGTTTGCCGGTTCAATAGTGGAAATAAAATGGAGAAAGTATTAAACACAATATTCAAATATATGAAATCGTTGTATTTCTAGTTCGTATATAAATAATATTAGACAGTTGCCGATCAATTATACACTTACCCCAAAATAAAGGGTAAATGTATAATTTAAATTTTGGATGGTTGTAGCTTCTACCTGATGGAAATTTATTATAAATATATAATAAAAGACTGTGTTTTTAGTCAATTTCCACTGGTTTATTTAAATTGCGATGACGCGTTTCGCTGTCGATGCAGCTTCTTCAGATCTACATTTTGCACTGTCAAGTTAGGTTTAATATTCACAGTTTTATATAATTTCTTAATTATAATATTACACCTAATTAAATTACATTGATAGTATTGGGAAACCCACACAGATTTGGAGTTAGAAGAATAAATTCAATAATGGTGAATTGCTTAAATCTACCTGGTTTTTGAGTAAAGTACCTGTAGTCCTTAATCGATTTATTTGTATTGTCTCTAAAAGGTTTAGTTTTAAACCTTTTTGTTGGGTGTGTAAAATTTTGAAATTCTTGTTAAATGTTTGATTTTCTGTTAAAAGATGATCAGCATATGTTGAATTAGATTTTCTATGGATGAAACTTTTTTCGTGTTCTGTAATTCTTTGTCTAAATGTCCGTCCAGTTTGTCCAATGTATGTTTTAGGACATGACCCACATGTTAATTGATAAACCCCTGATTTATTGTCTTTATTAATTTGTGGTTTGTAGTTTTTAAGATATTTCCCTATAATATTGTTAGTCTTGTAAGCTATGTTGATATTTTTTTGATTTAAAAATTTCCCCAGTTTTTCCGTTGGTTTGCCGAAATAGGTTAAACATTTAAAGCTGGTATTCCTGTCCCTAAAACGTGGGTATATTTCTGAGATTGCCTTGTTTCTAAGTTTTTTTCCTAACGATACTATTGATTAAAGTAACCGAATAACCGTTGTTAACGGCTACTTGTTTTATGTAGTTTAATTCTTTAGTAAAATTTTCTTCTGATAAGGGGATATTAGTTAGTCTATGTATAAAACTATGATAAGCTGCAAGTTTATGATGGTTAGGGTGGTGAGAACTACTGCGAATTGTGGTATCTGTATGACAAGGTTTGTGATATATTGCAAATTCATGTTTTTTCATGGCTTTACTGATTGTTAAGTCTCGGAAATTGATTTTCCCTTCGACTTCTTCTTCCATTGTAAAACTGATATTTCTATGTAAAGAATTAATATCTGTAAAAAGTAAGTTAATTGTCTGTCCGTACCTGTAAAGCATACAATTATATCGTCTACGTATCGATACCAGTATAGACAATTATTACTATTGTTATTATGGTTGTTAAATATCATTGTTTCAATACTGTCCATGAAAATTTTGGCAAGTAATGGACTTAATGGACTCCCCATAATTAACCCTTCCTTACTATTGTAGAATGTATTATTAAATGAAAAATAATTTTGTCTTAGGCAAGTTCTTAATAAATTAATTATGTCCATTTTTATAACTTCATTTACTTTGTTTTTTGTTATTAGGTTCTCTATTAAAATTATTATTTCGTCTCGGGGAACACTTGGAAATAATATTTGAAACAATATAATAAACTACAGTATATCATTCAACAAAAACGTATAACAACACAAAATAAGAAAGAAAAAAAATTTTTACTGATCATCAATTCTTTAATCGATTTATTAACATTTCCAACACACCTTTTTCGGACAGGGAAAAAAATCTTCTAACAAAAGGTTTCAAACACAATATTCAAACTAACTTCAATATCAAAGAATCGGAGACATTAGGTATTGATACTGAGATTGCCTTGAAAGATAGTTCTAACAACATATTATAAAAATTTCAAACAGCCGAAATTATTAAAAAAGAATTCATATCTAACACTAACAACATCAACCAAGACTTAAGGACAATAAAAACAATTCGGAGTAAAGCAAAACAAAATGATGTAATCTTTACCAAAGCAGACAAAGGTAATACAGTAATAGCAATAGACAAAATCGACTATATTAATAAAGCGTTAGATTTTTTCAAAACAGGAAAATACGAAATTTTAAATAAAGATCCAACAAATATTTTTCAAAAAGAAATAAAACAACAAATTGAACATGCTAAAAGTATCATTCACGATAAAGATAAAATTAAATTGATAAATATGAAACCCCAAATCCCACAACTTTATTCACTCATAAAACTACATAAACTTGACCACCCAATCAGACCAGTTGTTTCCTACATGTCTGCTCCAGCATATAAGACGTCATCCTTTTTAATTGATTTAATCAAATATCATACCAAATTTGAACCTAAATATAGTATCAAAAACTCATACGAATTCGTGAATAAAGTTAAGAATATAACACTACCAGATAATTCTAAATTAGTCTCTTTCGATGTCAAAAACTTATTTCCAAGTGTTCCCCCAGACGAAACAATAATTTTAATAGAGAACCTATTAACAAAAAACAAAGTAAATGAAGTTATAAAAATGGACATAATTAATTTATTAAGAACTTGCCTAAGACAAAATTATTTTTCATTTAATAATACATTCTACAATAGTAAGGAAGAGTTAATTATGGGGAGTCCATTAAGTCCATTACTTACCGAAATTTTCATGGACAGTATTGAAACAATGATATTTAACAACCGTAATAACAATAGTAATAATTGTCTATAATAGTATCGATACGTAGACGATATAATTGTATGCTTTACAGGTACGGACAGACAATTAACTTACTTTTTACAGTATATTAATTCTTTACATAGAAATATCAGTTTTACAATGGAAGAAGAAGTCGAAGGGAAAATCAATTTCTTAGACTTAACATTCAGTAAAGCCATGAAAAAACATGAATTTGCAATATTTCACAAACCTTTTCATACAGATACCACAATTCACAATAGTTCTCACCACCCTAACCATTATAAACTTGCAGCTTATCATAGTTTTATACATAGAATAACTAATATCCCCTTATCAGAAGAAAATTTTACTAAAGAATTAAACTGCATAAAACAAGTAGCCGTTAACAACGGTTATTCGGTTACTTTAATCAATAGTATCGTTAGGAAAAAACTTAGAAACAAGGCAATCTCAGAAATATACCCACATTTTGAGGATAGAAATACCACCTTTAAATGCTTAACCTATTTCGGCAAACCAACGGAAAAACTGGGGAAATTTTTAAATCAAAAAAATATCAACATAGCTTACAAGACTAACAATACTATAGGGAAATATCTTAAAAACTACAAACCACAAATCAATAAAGACAATAAATCAGGGGCTTATCAATTAACATGTGGGTCATGTCCTAAAACATACATCGGACAAACTGGACGTACATTTAGACAAAGAATTACAGAACACGAAAAAAAGTTTCATCCATAGAAAATCCAATTCAACATATGCTAATCATCTTTTAACAGAAAACCACACATTTAAAAAGAATTTCAAAATTTTACACACCCAATAAAAAGGTTTAAAACTAAACCTTTTAGAGACAATGCAAATAAATCGATTAAGGACTACAAGTACTTTACTCAACGACCAGGTAGACTTAAGCAATTCACCATTATTGAATTTATTCTCCTAACTCCAAATCTGTGTGGATTTCCCAATACTATCAATGTAATTTAATTAGGTGTAATATTATAATTAAGAAATTATATAAAACTGTGAATATTAAACCTAACTTGACAGTACAAAATGTAGATCTGAAGAAGCTGCATCGACAGCGAAACGCGTCATCGCAATTTAAATAAACCAGTGGAAATTGACTAAAAACAGTCTTTTATTATATATGTATAATTTAAAGTTCCATCTTATGGTTTTTTATCCCCTTCTTCAATATCCTATGGATGTCGGCCTACCTAAATCAAATTCCGTTAACCATCCAGTCTACAACGGTTGTACGGAACCAGTATTCAAAAAAGCCAGTTCATTCTTTAAGTTGTTTTTTAAAGTTATTTACCTGGATATACAGAAAACTCGCAGAGTTAAAAAAAAAATCTATAATTATTAACATATTTAGTATGACTTTTCTAGAATAACTTGATTCTAGCAAAAAAAAAAAAAATTACGCCTTAAAAAGCGATGCTATACCCGCCCTCAACCTAACATCTGAGGAAAATATACTTACCCTGATGTCTTTCTTTAGATATTTGAACAAGAAGTCACACGGCGCCAAATCAGGACTACAGCGTAAATTTTGTAACTCTATGAGTTCACAGCTTTCGTTATTGGCTTGAACTGTTCGAGCCTTGTGGACCCTGCAGTTGTCATGCAACAGCAAAGTTATGGTTTTCCATAAATTCGGACATTTTTCTCTAATGGCCTGCTACAATCGACTAGTTTTCGCCTTCTATAGAAATGTGATTGGTGAATGGTGATTCCAACAGAACATCCTAGTGTTGGCGCTTCTGACAATTCGCGCAAAATAACTCTCATCTCTCCTTAAAGCATCCAAATATTGAGAAATTTGTTTCCTCACTATTGTCTGCTCCGGTATAAAGAGTGTTAAAGCTTTTATCTTCCTTAAATTTTCGCGCACAATCGTGTAAACTGTAGTGTTCGATACTTTAGCTTCTTTAGCAAAGAATGTGATTTTCGTTCGTCAATCTAACAGCAGCAACAATCCTGAAGGGTTCCTCAGTCTTGCCCTAACTGGTCTTTCTGATCCGAGGTCATCCTGATTGAGTCTCGGCCGCATTAAAATTGTTCAAACCGAAATTTTTAAAAAATTGGGATGGGTCATCATTACCATACTCCTGGGACATTCTTTTGTTAATAGCTTTTGGTATATTTTTCTCTTTAGTGGGAAACTTTACCACTGTGTGATGCTCTAATTACTTTCAGAAAGTGCGAAACGCAATGAATTAATATAAAATTTCGTCACAGCGCACTATGGGACAGAATCGTGCGTACCGTCTCAAAAATAGGTTTTGCGAATGTTCGATATTGAATATTTTGTTAATGCACATATCTAACTGAATGTCTAATACATATTATATAGAATTTAAAATAGATTGTTTCTCATTTTTTCTTAATAAAACTTGACTTGCAAGTTGACGCTCAAAATAATGTCGATTATGTAGAACAGAATTGCACCAGTTTACATGGTCATACATATTTTCATTATTTTCAATGCAAATATACAAGTGTGATATATGGTTAGAATGGTTATTAAGTACCTTATTTAAAAAGCATTTAAGTAGACATTTATGTAAAAACTGAAGAGGTACACGATTGATTTGCAGTATCAAATATCCTAACCTTATTAGAACCTTTAAATAGATTTTTGACAGTTAGCGATGTCTGCCGATGTCGTAATTTTGATACCATCACATAGAGCAGCTCATATAAAAGTCAAGGCAAAAAAAAAAATTGCCTGAATATGCCCCCTTTTAAATGGGACGAAAAATACCTGATGGGGAGGGAAATGCAAAGTATTTAAAATTTTTTTTTAAGATTTGATTAAGGAGATTTTTTGAAAAATAGATTATTTCTGACATTTTACCAGGTAATATCACTAGAACGGGTGACTAGTGTTTACATCCCAGCAAGTTGTCAAAATTTTGTTTACAAACTACTGCATTGAACTACATACATACATAAAGTGGTTGTTTTTTGAGAGAATGAACTACATACATACATAAAGTGGTTGTTTTTTGAGAGAAGCTTTCGTGATTTTTGACAATGTGGTGAATTTTCTACAAACAAAATACATGTGATTTTTTTCGACTTTGTTGCTATTGCCGAACTGCTACTACCTGGTAGAGCTGCCTTGGGTAGGTAGAAACATTTTTTGTGTTTTTATATATAAAGAAAGATTACTACCTAATTTAAAGATTAGGTAAGGTGGAAATACTGTTATTGGAAATCATATCATATCATATAAGAACGCGATAAATATGTGACTACCCGCAGATAATAATATTTTTCTCACGGAATTGAAGTATAAAAGTTATTGATTTAATTGCCATTTACCAGTACTTTATTGTGCTTCGACATAGAGTCTTCACCAACCTCGGTAAAAAAACAATATTTGCGAAGTACCTATACAACAAAATGAGTGAATTTGTTGTGCCTCGACGAGTATTATGCGAATTTTTCATTGACCATGGGACAAAAAGAGAAGATATTCAAAAATACTTAGAAGAACACCATCATTTGTCGTCTTTAAAAAGTGAATTAGTTGTGAAAAGTATTAAAAAATCGCTTATATCAGCTTTTAAACAATTGCTGGACCACATCTATCCGAACTAAAGAACGTTTTTTTTTAATAAAAATACAACGTGGTTAGACGGTGAATTTAAGGTACAGTTCGACGAAATGCCAATGGATATCAAACCTACAACATCTGGAGAACGTGGACGTCCATCAAGGTCTTATGAAGATCTGTCAGAGAAATCGAAAAAAAGGAAGAATATGGAGTTAATTCAAGAATATGGACTCGAGAATATCCATAACGCATACGTCCAAGGATTGCGGTCTGAAGAAGAATTGGAAGAAGCTTTTGTTGTTGCAATGATGCGGAATTGTGATAGAGATGAAAAAAGATCATAAAGGAAAAATTGTTGCATGAAACTCGCAATGCAACATATTTTACGGCGGATGAAGCTTTAAGTCTTTTTGCTGATTTAGATCTTTCGAAATCACAATACGGATTACTTCGAGCAAGTCTGATTAACAAAAACTTCGATATATTGCCGTCATATAACGCATAATAACGCAAAAAAAAACTGTGTTATCCTCCACCCTCCAGCATTGAAATAACGGATACAGGCGCTAAAGTAAATCTACAAGATTTGCTGGATCACACTACTGCCCGTATCTTAAAAATTGAAAATATTTACCACCCAACAAGAAGAAATCTTAAATTGTTTACCAAATGGGGATGTGATGGTTCATCGGGACAAAGTGAATATAAACAAATTTTAACAGATGAAAGTAACTTGGTCTCAGATGCAAACTTATTTATAGCGCCTTTGATACCAATAAAGCTGATTGATACAGAAACAAAAGAGGTTCTTTGGCAAAATGCGGCTTGCTCTTCTATTCGATATTGCCGACCAATTCTGATGGAATTTGCAAAAGAAACGCCCGAGAAAACCCGTTCGGTGGTCGGTGATATTCGGGGTCAAATTAATAATTTGAAAATTTCTGAGATATACATGGGGGACCAGCTAATTGAAATAAGTCACGAGCTGTTCTTAACTATGGTGGATGGAAAAGTTACACAAGTTCTAACTGACACAATTTTTGGAGCTGTGTGTACGGTGTGTGGGGCTAAACCAAGCGATATGAATAATTCGGAGAAGATTGAATCAAAGCCAGATAATATGAATGCTTACGAGTACGGTTTGTCGACGTTGCATGCATGGATTAGGTGCATGGAGTTAGTTTTACATATTTCATATAATCTTTCGTTTAAAAAATGGGCTGTGAGAACTCCGGAAGATAAAAAAAAGTAGAGAAGACAAGAAAAAACTTGTACAAAGTCTATTTCGAAGCCGAATGGGATTGCATGTTGATAAACCCCTGCAAGGAAGTGGAAATACCAATGACGGCAATACAGCTCGACGTTTTTTTGAGAACTACTACTGCTCTTCAGAAATAACAGGAGTTAATGAGGATCTTATTAAAAGGTTTTATGTTATTCTTCAGACTTTGGCATGCGGTATTGCTGTAAATCCAGAAAAATTTGGTGAATATACTCGCGCTACTGCACAATTGTACGTTACACAATATATGTGGTATAACATGCCTTCTTCAGTGCATAAGATCTTAATACATGGGGAAAGTATAATTAGACATTTTGTTGTTCTGCCTATTGGTAATTTATCTGAGGATGCCCAAGAATCTCGTAATAAAGATTACAAAGATATCAAATTATTTCAAAAAGAAGAAAGAATTTTGAAAATCGGTTTATAAATGGCCGAGATATTCAAAAATTAATTTTTCGGACGGACATTTTGTCCGTCCGATTTCCAAAAAAAATTTATGGGACCCAACTGCAAGCAATACCATTCAAACAAAAAAAGAATTTTTAAAATCGATTGGAGTAATATTGGAACAAACATTAAAAAAAAATAAAAAAAAAGGAACAAAAAAAATACACACGTGAAGTCGGTTAAAAATTCAACAACGAATGTACCATTATTTGATAGTATATACATTAGAGATACTACGTACCAAATTTCAGCTATTTACTTCAATCAACGGCAAAGTTACAGATTTTTGAGACGGTACGCACGATTCTGTCCCATAGTGCATCGTGTAGAATAGTGTCAGAAATTGGACAATCGAGTAATATTGCTGTGTGACATCTTTTAGGGCTAAGAGATAATATTCTTGTATATTTCTTTCTTCATCATTTTCACTGACCATATGATTTTCTATTAATTGCATATTGGGTTCATTTTGTTAATTTTAACTAATCTAAAGGAAAAACCACAGTCTTAAACGAGATACTGTGCATAAAAACAACGTCAATCTAAATCAATCGAAAAAGATAATTTTTAAAGGATAAATTAAATTTACCGCTATATGCCTGCCGTTTTATGTTACCTTCACGATGACAAGGATAAGAGAAAAATAATACTTTCTATGGCTCAGTCGATGCATTTAATAAGTCTGTCTATACATTTTTTATATGATAAATTTATCTGGATTAAATTAGAACTGTTTTAAATATAAAACAAGTTATTTTGCCAATTAAGTGGGCATTTTCGATCAGTTCTATAATCACAACACAGTTGTTCTTATCGTAACTTCGGCGGCCGATTTATTTATCTCTAAAAGATCCCTCACGAATCTCTATATTGTATAAATTCTACTGTAATCTTAACCATAAAATATTATTGTTTTCCAAAAGAAAACGATCAAAATAAAATTTATCTCCTCAATAATATTATGGTAAAGCGTGCTGTAAATAAGGCATTTTCCTAAAAGACTGGTAAGAAATATTTCAAATTTTATGTCTCTACCCTGTCTTTCTCATACATAATCATGACCGAATTTAATCTTCATAAAAATTCCAGTAGCAATTTTTATAGGGGGATAATAAGCCTCAGATACTGAAAGGCTTTCATTTCTTTCAGCATAATTAGTTTTGTTATGATGGACCTCCTTTTATAAGGGATTCGTAACGTTTTCAAGGAATATAGAATATTTTAGAAAAAAAATATTTTGTAGTTAAAGCTTGTAAACAAAATTTGCCCAAACATAGGCGGAGAAGCCAACTATTGGACACAGCTCGATCTAAGTTGATTATTCTGTTGTTGTTGTGACAAATTATGTAAAAATATTGAATTTTTTATAAACACAGCACACGTTCTGCAGGAAAATCCCTAAGACGCTACAGGAGCAATACGTGTGTAGAAGAAATGATTCATGTTGTTCTTGAATCTTTGCAAATTGTACTCAGTGGAAAATAATCTTAGGCAAATAATTTCAAAGGAATGAAGCTCTCCATACAAAAGAATTATTGAAAAAGATGATACGAAGAATGGTAAGATTAAGCTCGTATGTATGTGATGTATTTGCGCGACGTATATTCCTATCATCCACCAGGAAAGTACTTGTACAGTCGATTCCAGCCGTTCTTGGATATGCCAAGAAATCTGCTGGTGAGCTCTGGGTCTCTAATCAGGCGAGTAGCTCTCTTCTAAATATAATCTAACACATGTAGCATATGTTTAGGACAGAGCCCCAAACATGAGAGCACTATTCCATCGTTAATTTAATTTTAGCGGAGCTTCAAGCTTTCTAGTGTGAAATAATATTTCTAGCTTTCGAGAAGCTCTCTTTGTTATGCTTAAACAGATATATTTACTCCCGAGTCAACGCTCAGCAAGTTGAGTGACGCTACTAGAGAAATTGAGTGTCCCGGCATAACTATGTCGGGTTCTGCAACGTTGACTTTTTTGCGATTTTTGCAGCCCTAAATTCTATTTGCTTACTGTCACCTCAAGATAATATTTTCTCCAGGTTAGTTGCCTGCGAATATTTGTATGGATAGCGTTCAAGTAAATGCACTGTCACTGGCAAAACGGTACATTGGATTTCTGGTCCTTTGCAGCAAATCGTTAAGGGTCTAGGCGGTTAAGATGGTGAAAAATGCCCCCAGCGCTTTTGAAAAAACAAAAAATATCCTCATGTAGAACATAAAAAAATATGACTTTCCTGAAATTTTCAGCCCTCTAGACCTTCCCATAACCTCAAAAATCTATAAAACGTGATTTTCGTTTTTTTGGCGATATCTCCGGTTCTATTCATCGTAGAAACCTTTCATTTTTTCGCATTATCTCCAATTATTTCGCCTTATCTCCCATAATCTCGAATTCTCCCGTAATACAGGGGCTTATATCTCTTTATCTATCATTATTCAAGCCATTCTCCAAATATTTCTCCTTATCTCCCAGGATCTCCAACTTTCCCATATTATAAAGGCTTATATATTGCATTTTCTGTCATTTTTTCGCATTATCTCCAATTATTTCGCCTTATCTCCCATAATCTCGAATTCTCCCGTAATACAGGGGCTTATATCTCTTTATCTATCATTATTCAAGCCATTCTCCAAATATTTCTCCTTATCTCCCAGGATCTCCAACTTTCCCATATTATAAAGGCTTATATATTGCATTTTCTGTCATTTTTTCGCATTATCTCCAATTATTTCGCCTTATCTCCCATAATCTCGAATTCTCCCGTAATACAGGGGCTTATATCTCTTTATCTATCATTATTCAAGCCATTCTCCAAATATTTCTCCTTATCTCCCAGGATCGATCTCCAACTTTCCCATATTATAAAGGCTTATATATTGCATTTTCTGTCATTTTTTCGCATTATCTCCAATTATTTCGCCTTATCTCCCATAATCTCGAATTCTCCCGTAATACAGGGGCTTATTAACCTTTCAAATTGTAGGATTTTTTATTGCCTACAACATGCTATTTTTTTACAAATTTTTTGGCGCGAAATTCAAATTGTTTTGAGCGTTTTGAATTTTTAAAATTGAATTAAAAAAAAACTAGGACTTACTCAGGCCCAAAAAAAACATGTATTGTGTATTTTATGTCAAACTATCCCTGTGAATTTTTTCAGATTTTTAGAGGTGGGTGAAAATGGTTACAAACGCGAAAAACCGTTTTTTTCGTCGTTTTTTTTTTTTTTTTTTTCCGCATTTTTACCTACTTTTGGGGCACAGAACTTCGTTGTAGATCCTCAGTTGCTTCAAAATTATATATATATATATATATATATATATATATATATATATATATATATATATATATATATATATATACAGTAATACCCCGCTTAGCGCGACCCCGTTACGCGCGGTTTCACTATAACGCGAATTTCAAATTTCGCGCTCATGTAGTCATTAACTTCTCTATGGTCGCGGGGGGATCCCCGCTTTCTCTGAATATTCTCTTTGAAGAATTGGGAATTCCCTGTCCTTCGACTTTGTTCTATGGGGATTTCCTCGTTCGTTTCGTGTGTTTCATTTGTTCCGTAATGTTAGTTCGGTCGGCTGGCAGTTTTGTTTTAATATTTATTGGAGATACATACATACATAATTTAACCCTACGTTAAAAATGCCGCCTGTAAAGAAAAAAGAGCGTAAAGCGTCACTTTGGAATTGAAGATGAAAGTGTTAAGAAGAATGGAAAATGGAGGCAAAGCAACAATTGTTGGGAGAGATTTTGGACTCTCAGAATCGACTGTGAGAACGATTTATAAAAATCGGGAAAAAATTAAAATCTCCAGCGAAGGTTCAACACCTATAAGTGCAACAAAACTTTCTCGTTCGAGATCATCTATCTTAGAAAGAATGGAGAAATTACTGTCAGTCTGGATCGAAGATTTGAATAAGAAGAACACACCACTAAGTCAAGATCTCATATGCACAAAAGCAAAATCTTTGTATGAGATGCTGAAAACAAAAGAAGGAGAAGGGAGTGCCACTCCGACTTTTGCTGCCAGCAGAGGCTGGTTCCATCGGTTCAAGCAGCGTTCTAATCTTCACAATATCCACATAACAGGCGAGGCGGCCAGCGCGGACATTCAAGCTGCAGCTGAGTTTCCAGACAAGTTTCAAGACTTCGTTAGACGAGAGAAAATTCCTGCTTGTCTCATCTTCAATGTTGATGAGACCGCACTTTACTGGAAAAAAATGCCATCTCGAACATTCATTTCTAAGGAAGAACGTCAAGCCAGTGGTTTCAAAGCTGCGAAAGATCGACTAACACTTCTGCTGGGTGGTAATGCCACTGGTGATTTCAAACTGAAACCTTTACTAGTGTACCATTCAGAAACACCCCGTGCAATGCGAGGCACAGACAAGACAAGTCTACCAGTTGTGTGGCGATCAAACAGAAAGGCGTGGGTTACACGGGAAATTTTTCAAGAATGGTATTCTAATAGTTTTTGCCCATCAGTCAAATCATACTGTGACAGAAATGGGCTTGAACCTAAAGTTATATTACTCTTAGACAATGCCCCAGGACATCCAACCTCACTTGATACGCCCAGAGACTTAAAAGTGTACGTAAAGTTCCTTCCACCAAACACTACGTCAATATTACAACCTATGGACCAGGGAGCAATAGCAAACTTCAAAGCTTATTACCATCGCCGCACTTTTAGCCAACTAATTCATGAAACTGACGGGGAAGGAAGACAGTCTATGCGAGAGTGGTGGAAGTCATACAACATTATGAAGTCTATTCACAACATAGAAGAGGCTTGGAAGGCAGTTAAAATGAGTTGTATGAATGGGGTGTGGCGTAATCTTTGGCCAGATGTAGTGGAAGCACCTAGAAGAATTGTCCAGATGCAGAGACAAGTGCTTGAAGACATTGCTGCAATGATTGAGGGGTCTGAACTTGAAGATGTCACGGTAGAAGATCTCGTAGAACTTGTAGCAACGCACGACGATCCTATTAGCAATGAAGATCTGATCGAGTTACAGAATAATCCTATCCACGATGAGGAAGAACAAGTAGAAGAGAAAGTTTTATCTTCAGGGGAAATACAAAATGCACTTTCAAAAATTTATTCAGGTTTGGACATATTGCAGAGTATAGACAATAATGATGACCGTGTCTTGACCGTGTGTCAAACAATTAAAAACAGTGTTGGGTGTTATGAACGTATTTTACAAGAACGTAAACAAAACGTTACCCAAAAGACAATAGATGTATTTTTCCGTAAAAAATAAGAGTATGTATTGCATAAAGTGTTCTTAGAATTAAAGTGATTGATTAAAATGATTTGTATTTTTTTGTATTAAATTTTGACTATGTTTAATCATAAACCTCGATATACGCGAATTTCAGTTAACGCGATTTTTTTCGGAACGTATCCCTCGCGTAAAGCGGGGTATTACTGTATATATATTATCGAAATACTATTGAATCATTTTATGTAATATAAAGACCATATTGCGCCATTTTCCCCTTTAAAATCACGTTTAAGACAAGATTAAGGCAAGTTTAAGACAAGATTAAGGCAAGATTAATACATTTTTAAGTAATTTTTTTTTCGTTTTGAGTAATTAGTCATACTTCATAATTGATTCAAATATATAATTTTATAGAAATTAAACATTTCTGTTTATAAAAACATCATATAGAAAAAAGATTTTCTATATTTAATTGAATTAGCGTTAACTTGGTAAAAATCCATATTCAACAAATTAAATACACATGTAAGTGTGATTTTTACTTAACATTATTAATATAAAGTAAAACAATATTTAAATTATAAAGTAAAAATCACACTTACATGTGTATTTAATTTGTTAAAAAATTTTCTACTTAAAATTAAGTTAGATAAGGTTAAGATACAAAGAAGACCTTTTTAGATTTTCCGCCCCAATCATTAGCTGTAAACTGAAATTGAAATATATCTCATTATTTCAGAAATACATTGTGAACATGCACAAGCATACGCATACGCAAGTGACCTCTGCGATTTTTCCAGGCTTGGGACTGGCGTGATAGCACGGCTGCATTACACTCACTCATCATTCATATTTTCATACACTGTATACATTCAACCTTACTTGAAAGAGAATAGGAAAACATTTTTTCAAAAATATATAAAATTTTTTTTATGAAAGATAAAGTTAAGTATTACTGCTCCTTCATTCTCTTTCCAAGCATTTAATAATTTTACATAATAATACTATGCAATAAAAATACAATTATATAATTAGTAGAGCAAATCAAACATAAATGTTGAACCTGAAAGAAAAAACCTGTAAACATAAGACGATATGTAAGTATTATACATAATCTCGCAACTGCAAAAATAAATAATAATGATATAATTAATCTTCATCGCTATCTTCATTGATAACTGGCTTAAAACCCGCAGTTTCAAATATTTTTATGAATTTTTCAGCTGGTCTTAATTTTTTTTGATATATACCTTGCATGTGATAAATAATAAACTACAGCTGCTACATGCGAGCATGATCCAATTGTTCTTAAACAGTTCGCACATTCACAGCAGTATCTAAGAATACTTTTATAACCAATTGAATTCGGTTTATAATGAACTAGCCGTGCCCGCGGCTCCGTTCGCGTGGACTTGATTCACTAATATCGTCACTGCTTATTCCTTATGTTACCTAACGTAATAAAATATCTGCCATTATTTCCCCTTATCTTCCATTATTTCTTCTTATCTCCCATTTTCTCTACATAATTTCCATTATCTGGGCTTATTTCTGCTCATCTCCCATTATTTATCCTTATCTCCAATTATTTCTCCTTATCTCCCATTATTTCTCCTTATCTCCCATTATCTAGGCTTATCTCGACTTATCTCGCAATATTTCTACTTATCTCCCATTATTTCTCCTTATCTCCCATTATCTCACCATAGCTCCCAATATCTTAGTTCTCCTTATCTCCCATTATTTATACTTATCTCCTATTATCTCACCTGATCTCCCATTATCTAGGCTTATATCAAATTATATAAAACATATGTATAAATTTATAACAACACGTAAATCGAATAAGCGGTTCTCAAGTGATAAGCGCACTAACGGACAGACAGACAAACAGAGAGACGTTGCATTCTATATATATTATTATCTCTATATAATTTCCATTATCTTGCTTATCTCTGCTCATCTCCCATTATTTCTCCTTATCTCCCATTATTTCTCCTTATCTCCCATTATTTCTCCTTATCTCCCATTATCTTACCTTATCTCCCATTATCTAGGTTTATCTCGACTTATCTCGCAATATTTCTCCTTATCTCCCATTATTTCTCCTTACCTCCTATTATCTCACCATAACTCCGATTATCTTATCTCTGCTTATCTCCCATTAGTTCTCCTTATCTCCCATTATTTATACTTATCTCCCATTATCTCACCTTATATCCCATTACCTAGGCTTATATCGAATTATATAAAACATATGTATAAAATTATAAAAACACGTAAATTGGATAAGCGGTTCTCAAGTGATAAACGCACTAACGAACAGACAGACAGACAGAGAGACGTTGCATTTTATATATGTTATATTCTTTGCAACATGATATTGTTTCATGTTTAAAGGTTAAGGCAGTGTATTGCAACGCGCTAACGGTAACCTTTTTCCGACTTGATTCACTATTATCTTCACTGCTTATTCTTTATGTTACCTAACGCAATAAAATATATCCTATAACCTGGCCAGAGAAAATATTTATATTTTAAAAAATAGCACGTAAATCGAATAAGTGATTTTCCAGTGATAAGCGCACTAACGGACGGACAGACAGACAGACAGACAGACAGGCAGAGAGACGTTGTATTTTATATATATTATAGATAGACGATTATAGATAACCTGGCCAGAGAACAAATGTATGAATTAAAAAAATTACGTAAATCGGATAAGTGGTTCTCGAGGGATAAGCGCACTAACGGACAGACAGACAGACAGACAGAGAGACGTTGCATTTTTATATATATATTTATTGTAAATATAGATTATTATTATTATATAACCTGGCCAAAGAATATATGTATGAATTTAAAAAAGTACGTAAATCGGATAAGTGGTTCTCGCCTGCTAAACGCACTAATGAACAGACAGACAGATAGAGACACATTGCATTTTATATTTATTATAGATTATAGATTGTAGATATTCTCTGCTACATAATATTGTTCTATATTTATTGGCCTAGACTGTGTTTTGCAAGGTAATGCGCTAGCGGCAAACTTTTTCCCGACTTCATTCACTATTTTCGTCACTGCTCTTTCCTTATACTACCTATCGTAATAAAATATAGCCTATAACCTGGCCAGAGAACATGTGTATGTTTTAAAAAAAAACTAAGTAAATCGGATAAGTGGTTTTCCAGTGATAAGCGCACTAACGGACAGACAGAGAGACGTTGCATTTTATATATATTATAGATGTAACAGTTATACGTTTTGCTGCTAATATGTCGGGAGCGAACTTGTATCTTAATTATATCTTTGGATTCTTTCAAATACTGTAAGCGAACTTCATTGTTTTCATCCAACATTTCTGCTAAATATGATATGGACTGTTGGATTTGATAGGTGCCAGTGAAAAATATTTTCAAATCGTTTTCTGTAAGTTCAGGAAAATCTAAAACATCTTCGGAACCCAAACGAGAAAAGAACGTTTTTCTTCTACTCCACCTATTACTCTGAGATTCTATAGCTAAATTATTTTCATCAAGATTTTGAGTTTCAAAGCGGCTTGATATTTCTTCATTAGCAGAAATGGTCGACTCCAAACGTTTTCCGAAGTGATTTACTAGGAAACATGCAGCTTTGCAATAATTCTCAACATTTGGTATGAAAAATAGTAGGGGCACACCGGTATTGATAGTACAGGTATCAGAAAGAAACCCTTTAATTAAGACTCGTAAAGAACACTCTAAGGAAACACAAGAGCTAGAAATAAAACCTCTCAGACATATCATCAAAGCGTAAATCAGTCAACAATTCGTCATACCCAACACGATGGAATGCCTTGGATATATTAAGTGCAACCTTTCAAAATTCTCCAAAAACTTCAATTTCCAATTTCTATAAACGAAAGATTAAAAATTTATTAAACATTTTAGTAATGTTAGTAAAGGTACAAATTGCGGTCTATATAACACGTGGGAATCAATTATAAACTAGATCACAGACCGGTCGACCCCAGTTGGAGGTATAAATACCTCAAACAATTGTGGGAGATACATCAAAAAGCCACTCCAATTTTCCTTGATAGAATCTCGAAAATTTAAATAGAGCGAAAGAATAGTTCATTTAAAATGTATCTGTTCTCAAAACCTAATAGTGCAATAAAAAAAGCATTTGAAATCGCACAGTCTAGATACAGCAATATTATGATTTTATCCCTCTCTGAAGTATTACCAGGAGTATTGTCCTAAGTTTTGGACCTCTTTTGTTTATAAACAATTTAAGTTTTCAAAACGCGTTTTTTAAGCTTAAAATGTGAATAACTCCGGTTATATCAGCCGAATTGAGAGAAAAAAAAACTAAACTCTCGTAATGAAATTTCCAATAAATCCTCGTTGGTTTTAAGTCGCGCAAGTGCGAACATAACCTACAAAATTGAAAAAACAGGCAAAAAACTGTTTTTTTTTTGTATGTTGCATTTTAGATAAGAAATTATCAAAGGTTTATTTTTTAGTTTTTTATCTTTTTAAAAACTTTATAAAATATGAGTGACAATTTTGCCGGGTGTAGTGATCCTTATCAATACGATCCTCTAAAATTATTAGAAATAATTAATATAAATATTTCTGAAACCTACAAGTTACTGATTAATTACCAATAAAATTACTTAATTACTAAATATATATTCTTTTAAGATTTATAAATGCATTATCACGATTTCGTATAACTACATTTTCAAACGCTTAACTAAGACTAAAACAAATTTTTGGTATTTATGTTTAAATAATGAAAAAATATAGATATATTAGGTGTTATAAAAGTTGGCCAACGACGAAATTTCCGACGTCTACTTGACTATTTAGTACATGTATAGTAGGGTTTTTTGAATGTCTGTAAATTTCTATAGATTCTAGGAAATTAAGTTTTGACCCTTTAGGTGCCGTATGGAGTATTGATAAACAATTAATATTGGGAAATGGATGGCCTGTTTCTAAAAAATACTTAGCAAAGTGTGATTTTTCATTTTTAACCTATAAGATGCATTATGTTCTGCGAATCTTATTTTGAAATTCCGTCCCGTTTGAACTACCTAACAGCTATTGCACTGTTAGCAATTAAGTTTATTCATTTATTATATTTATTAGTTTTATCTTTGGTATTGAAAAATATATTGGATAATTTTTGTGCGGGTTTTAAAGCTATTCTTGTTTTTTCGTCTGTGAGAACTTGAGATATTTTATCCGAGATGGGACCAAAATATGTCAGAGTATGACTGTTTTCTTTTCTTAATATTATTTTACCTGGTAAATTAAGCTGGAAGTGATTTGCTTTTGTTTACCGCTTATTAGGGTATTAATTATTATAGGTTGGAAGCCGTTATTGACTGCTATATTTTTGATTGTGTCCAGTTCTTTTTTAAAATTATTTTTACTAATACAGTTTATGGGAATTAGGGTGTATTGAGTCAGCTGGGATGGTAACATCTGAAAAGGTTGAATTCTAATCTATTTCCCTTCTTTGAAATTATAACATCTTAGACATTTATTTTGTTATTTGTTTCCTTTTCCAATGTGAATTTTATGTTGGGGTGTACATTATTTAGATAATTTAAACTAGAATTTAGTTCAATATTATTTCCATGGAAACATACTAAGAGGTCGTCCATATATCGAAACCAAAAGAGAATATTTTTTTGCGTGTTGAGTTTTTAGAAAATTATTTTCCAATTCTGACATAAAAATTTCTGCTAGCAAAGGACCAAGTTGAGAACCCATAGCAAGACTTTGTTTGAAAAATCCATTATTAAACTGGAAATAGTTTCCGGTTATACAAACCTCGAAAAGTTTCAATACATCTTGTTCTATTGTTATATTGATGTTGTTATTTTGTAGCATAGTTTCAATAGTTTCCAAACAGTCTTTATTTGGGATATTGGAGAACATATTTGTTACATCGAATGAAACCAGAAGGGCATTATTTGGGATGGAGATATTTTTAAGTTTATTTGTGAGGTCAATAGAATTTTTTGTGTTGTATTTTGGATTGAATTGTATTATTTCTCTAAAGATGGTGTTGAGATGTATTGCTTGGTTTTTTAAGGGAGTGTTGCTGTATGATACTACTGGTCTTATTGGTGAATTTTCTTTATATATTTTTATCAAGCCGAAAAGCTTTGGTGATGTGGGATTTTGGTTTATTATTTTAAACTGTTCTCTTTCATCCATAATGCTCAGGGTTTCATTTAATTGGTTCTTGAGTTGTTTTTGAATTTATCAGTTGGATCTTTTTTTAATTTTCTTTTTCCAAAAAATCATCTACTTTTTGAATGTACTGGTTTTTATCAAGGACTATAATAGAGTTGCCTTTTCTGCTTTTGTTATTATTAGGTTATTCTCTTTTATTTTAGATTGGATGGACGCTATCGTTAGTTGTTCCTTATTACTGCAGGTAGTGTTTATCATTATATGTTTTATTTTTTCTTTTTTAGTATTTGGGTCAACTATGTTTTTATGGCTCATTCAATTTCGGATATTAGTGTTTCGGTAGTGTTTTTTATATCAAAGTTAGGATTATATTTTGGTCCTTTCTCTAACAGTTTTTTTCTCACTTTCTGTGAAATTTATACTAGAGATATGGACAAATCTATTATAGAAGGTTTTTTGTTGAGTATTATCTGAAGTTTCGGCATATTTTTTATTCCCTATTAGTTTTTTTTTAGTTTTTTTGATTGAGTAAGTAAATTTTGTGAATAATTTGACTAATCTTTAATATCGTATTATCATCAACAGATATCGAATTTTAGCGGGTGGAGTTTATAAGCTAATAATAAACTAAATAAACATAATAAAAATTTACTATAGGGTATTTGTTTGGGCTTGATAACAAAATTCTCTCATTGTAGATGTAGATACATGTTGGGGTGCGCCCAAAAAGAAAAAGAGATTTCCTATGCATTTTACTGGATTTTGCAACCTGTGTTGAATTATTTTTAAGGGTTTACCCTATTTTAGGCAGAAAACCTTTGCTATACAATAGAGTCATAACATGTAAATGAGGGTTCATCGGTAGCATAGCCGTCCGAGCGTAACCTGCTTTTAGTGTTTAATAAATAAAATCTTAAAAATAAAGTTATAGAAATATAAGATTTACTACCAAAAATTTTTTAATCTATAGATCTATGTATATATATACAAATTCACAATTCCGCTTTTAACATACCATCTTTATGTTTGAGATTTTTATCTCTTATCTACTGAAGAAAATCCGCTTTCTTTCATGAATTTGTCGGGAGTAGTTCTAATAATCGAGAATAGTATGGGACATTGTCTAATACTATAAATGATTCTACCTGTATACATTCAATCATTTGTTTGAAGTAATACTCAAAAACATCGGCCAACATCTCCTCATGGTAATCTTTAGTTGATTTTGTTTCGAATTCCAACAAGCCACCGTCGAGAAATCCGTTTTCACTACCAATAAGTGCTATAATTAGCCTAAAAGGGGTTGTAATCCAGTTGGCTGTGTGTTCACTCTGTGTCCCTCATTAACCCAAGTCTCATCTAAATAAAAAATATTTCTTTCTTCGGCACGAAATTTTCTGATTGCTCGTAGATATTCTCTTCTCCAACACATTATTTCTGTTTTATCGATAAGAACAGATTTTCTATTGTTTTTCTCAATGAGAATTCAGGTTATGAAGGATTTTCTATAATTTCCATTTCTTAAAATCTGGTAAGCCCTAATCTTCTCCGATTTCTTGCAAAACTTTATGTAGTGTAGGTATTTCTTTCTTAATAAAAAAAATTTGTGTACTTTTCTTCTTATTGCGTTTTTAAAGTCTTCATCGACCTCTAAGGGCTCCTTTCCTTTGTGATTCTGAGGTTCGTTGCAAGGACCGCGTGATGTTGGCACAGGTTTACACAATTTCACGGACTTGGCTTATTGGCTGTTGATGCACTAGGGCATGGTAGACGTTAAGTATTATTAATTTTTCTGGCAGGAAAAATGCAGATATACAGACTCCGCGATGTTTGACAGGGCAAAACTGAAAGTTGAAACCATCGCTGTTCTGATATGAACTAAGCATATTATAGGTTTTTGCTTTATTTTTATACTTACACAGAATATTTGTATTGCATACGCAGGTACTTAAGTACCTACCTACTGATAAGTACTTTGGTTAATTATGTACCAGTAACTGCTAAAACCCAAATAGTTTTATTGTACCTATTACACAGGGCAACAAAAAAAATATTTTTGTTTTGGTGCCTGGGATTTTAGAGCTGATTTTAACTATATTTGGGACGCTAAATCTATACATGCAATCCGTTTTTCTCTATCAGCTCTACTTTTTTAGATACATCAACTTATCTACCAATGTGGTTTTTATTCAGTATATTCATTTATGAGAGTTCTAAAATTATTATATATTCATTAATGTAGGTACAATGGTTTTATTGTCAGTCTGTAATTGAGTAAATTCCAGGTAAATCTATAAATAGTGGAACCATTGCTTATCAGGTACCTGAACTGACCCTTTTAATCACCTAACTCGGGTAAGTCTCGTCAGTTTGTGCGTTCTTACTAATGAGAGTAGATCGAATTCGGCGTGTTATTTTATGTTAAGAAAAGAGTGTTTTTGTGTTATTGAACAGAATTAAAATGACTTCAGGTTCCAGTTCAAGAAGAAGTTGTGTAAATCAACCTGATGTGTTTTGCTATATATGCGGAGAATACATGTTTCAACAAAACAGACAAACTATTACTGACTTTGTAAAGCGAGCGTATCTTGGATATTTTGGAGTTAAGCTTGGTGATCAGGACAAAACGTGGGCCCCGCATCTCGTATGTAAAACTTGTACAGAGCATTTACGGCAGTGGACTACCGGGAAAAGAAAATGTCTAAAATTCGGCGTACCAATGGTTTGGAGAGAACCAAAAAACCACTTCAATGATTGTTATTTCTGTTTAGTAAATACTAATGGAATCAATCGAAATAACCGCAGTAAGTGGACTTATCACAATTTAGACTCGGCAATACGCCCTATCCCGCACTCAGATGAAATACCGATTCCAACATTTCATCAGCTACCACATATCTCTGATGACGAATATTTTCCCTCTGATCGCTCTTTTGATGCTAATAAAAGTTCTGATGCTAATGAAACTAACAGTGACTATGAGGGGACGTCATCAGTTCCTCAACGCTTCAATCAAAATGAATTAAATGATCTCACCAGGGATCTCAATTTATCGAAAAAAGCTTCTGAAGTACTGACTTCTAGGTTGAACGACAAAAATTTACTGGAACAAGGAACCAAAATTACCTTTTACCGTACAAGAGAAAAAGATCTGCTACCATTCTTTTCTCAAGAAGACAATCTTGTATTTTGTCACGAAATTAGGGGACTCATGAAAGAAATGGGACTTTCTGAATATATTCCAGATGATTGGCGCCTCTTTATTGACAGTTCAAAGCGAAGTTTAAAATGTGTCCTTCTACATAATGGGAATAAATATGGTTCAATACCACTAGCTCACTCAACGAAACTGAAAGAAGAATATAATACCATAGCTTTGGTCTTGCAGAAGATAAAGTATTACGAACATCAATGGATAATTTGTGTAGACTTAAAAATGGTAAACTTTCTTCTTGGGCAGCAAAGTGGTTACACGAAATATCCGTGTTTTTTGTGCCTCTGGGATAGTAGGGACAAAACACACCACTGGGTTAGAAAAGATTGGCCTCAGAGAGAAAACATGGACGTTGGGGAAAAGAATGTCATTAACGACGCTTTGGTTGAAAGAGAAAAAATCATACTTCCTCTGTTACATATGAAGTTGGGCTTAATGAAGCAAT
This sequence comes from Pachyrhynchus sulphureomaculatus, assembly GCA_019049505.1. Lineage (NCBI taxonomy): Eukaryota > Metazoa > Arthropoda > Insecta > Coleoptera > Curculionidae > Pachyrhynchus > Pachyrhynchus sulphureomaculatus. Next base: position 172,509,455 of record CM032453.1, read on the forward strand.
TTGTAAAGGCTCTTGATAAGAATGGGTCTTGTTTTGCATATATAGGGGTAAAAATGCATCAGTTGAGCACAGAAAAACTCAAAGCAGGGATATTTGACGGCCCACAAATAAGACAATTAATTAAGGATCCTGCCTTCATAAATTCAATGAATCAAGTTGAACGAGAAGCTTGGACATCATTTGTTGCAGTTGTAGAAAATTTTCTAGGCAAACATAAAGCTCAAAACTATGTTGAAATGGTTAACAAGATGCTTAATAGTTTCAAATCCTTAGGGTGCAATATGAGTATTAAAATACACTATTTACACAGCCACTTAGACCGTTTTCCATAAAATTTAGGAGACATGAGTGAGGAACAAGGTGAAAGATTTCACCAAGATATTAAAGTTATGGAGGACCGCTACCAAGGAAGATGGGACATGCACATGATGGCAGATTACTGCTGGAGTTTAAAAAGGGACTGTTTAAAAAAACATTCAAGAATGTCGCGGAAAAGAAGCTTTCCAAGTGTTGGGTGACTATTTCATTTCTTCAATGTTTTTTTTTTGTTTGTAAGTACGACATAATATTGTATTTTGTATAACTAAAATAAAAATTTCGTATCTACTTTTGTTTACTACACTTACGGATTTGAGTTACAATAATGTAACTTATATTTCTCTAAAATTGTATATCTTAAAAATTTGAGCTCCTAGGTACAAATGAATACGTTATTTGAATTCAGGACATCAAATTGATATAGAATCAGCTCAAAAAACCTCGACACCAAAACAGCTGTTCCACTGTGTTATCATTAGGCTTTATAACAGTGTAGATTTCTAGTTCTTAAGAATTGTTAATTGTACTCGTTTAGGCTTTTATCATACAAATAAGATTTTTAATTTCATCATTTACTTATTGAAATAAACTTGGAAATGCGTTGATTTATATAGCTTATTGTAAAGTTTAGAAAGCATGTAATAAAATATTTTTTAGAATAAGGTCGCACTGTTATATAGAGATAGAAAATAAAGGTGATTAAAACTAAAAATGCAAATAGTTGGTAGAGAACTTTCTGACGCTTATGGTTTATGACATTTTAATGTTTATAACCTATGTTGTGTGCTATCAACTCCAAACAAACGGACTATAAATAGTCAAGTAGACGTCGGAAATTCCATCCTTTACCAACTTTTATAGCAACTAATATATCCACATTTTTCATTATATAAACATAAATATCAAAAATCTGTTTTAATTTTAGTTAAGCGTTTGAAAATGTAGTTGTACTACGAAATCGCGATAACGCATTTGTAAATTTTTACAACAAATATATTTAGTGTCAGTTAACAAAGTAATTAAGTAATTTTATTGTTATAATGTACTGTAAAGGACCAATGAATCAACTCTTTACGGATTAATTAGTTTATGCTATAAAACACTCATTAATAAACAAACAATTTTGGGCGTATTCTACAAATTATTGTTTTGCTATAAATCAGTGATAAAGCACTAAAGCCGATTAAAGATTACTGAAAGTCCCTAATGCGTAAAATCATAAAACGCATTTTACGACTCGAACGATTGTCCACCCCTCTCCCCGTCTGACAAAATACTTTTTCCGTCCCGATATGTTCCCCGTTTTTCCGGACATAAAGCACATTTTTCCTGTCAATTTCAGAGATAGTGTTTGTAACATCGGTCGTAAACGGCCGTCGAGTAAGCCTCCCAACTTTTTTGGTAGTGTATGGTGGGGTAAAGGTTGACGGCATACGTTTATTTAGTGGTTGTTAGAGTTCCGGCCAACTTATATGCCGGTTGTGACGGCTGTAATAATGCGGGGATGTCAGTCATGTATTCGATTTATACTGTTTAGATTAGTGATATAAAAAGAATTTATTATTAATCGTTAAAAATAAAAAAAATCCCTTAGACTGGAGGTTTTTATGGTTTTAATTTTACATTTTGGTATCTTCAATATTATGTTGGGCTTCTGGAATCTTTGGCACAATGACACTAGAAGGAGCTGTCACCATTACACCGAACACTTTCTAATCAGTAACCAAATCTACGATTAAAAACTATAGTCCGTTTGTTTGGAGTTGATAGCACACAACAATCTACAGTGTTATAAAGCTTAATGATAATAAGTACAATAAAATTATTGGAGATTTTATCAGTTATTGGAATGTAATTAACCAAAGTACTCCTCGGTAGGTAGGTGCCTAAGTACCTAAGTATGCAATAAAAATATTCTGTCTAGGTATAAAAATAAAGCAAAAACCTATAATACGCTTAGTTCGAATCAGAACAGCGATGGCTGCAACTTTCAGTTTTGCCCCGGTCAAATCTCGCGGAGTCTGTAAATATGCATTTTTCCTTCGAGAAAAAACAATGATACTTAACGTCCACGAAGCCCTAGAACATCAACTGCCAACAAGCCAAGTCCGTGAAATTGTGGAAACCTGTGCGAACATGACGGAAGTTGGATCAGCAACTATTTATAGATTTCTAAAAGAAAGTCTTTGCAACGAACATGGACTTATCAAATTTAAAAAAGCGGAAATTATGGAAAATTCTTCATAACCTGAGTTTTTTGTTGGGAAAAACACAATAGAAAAATCTGTTCTTATCTATAAAACAGAAATAATTTGTTGGAGAAGAGAATATCTACGAGTAATCAGAAAATTTCGAGCTGAAGAAAGAACTATTTTTTATTTAGATGAGACTTGGGTTAATAACAGCCACACAGTGAAAAAATTCTGGATTGACAAAAACATTAAGAGTGCCGAGCTAATTATAGCACATATTGGTAGTGAAAACGGATTTCTCGACGGTGGCTTGTTGGAATTTGAATCAGAGTCAACTAAAGATTACCATGAGGAGATGACGGCCCATATTTTTGAGGAGTGCTTCCAACAAGTGATTGACTGTATACCAGCAGAATCAATTATAGTATTAGACAATACCCCATACCATTCTCGATTATTAGAACGACTCCCGACAAATTCATGGAAGAAAGCCGATATTCTGTAATGGATAAGAGACAAAAATTTCAAACTAAAAGATGGTATGTTAAAAGCGGAACTTCTAAAAATTTCGAAACAAAATAAGGCACGGTTCAAAAAATACGCAGTCGATGAGATGGCAAAGGAAGGGAATATCAGAGTGCTTAGATTACCTCCATATCTTTGCAAATTGAATCCCATAGAGCTAATTTGGGCACAAATGAAAGGTTTCGTTGCAGGGGAAAACACCACCTTCAGACTTCAAGACGTAAGGCAATTATGACCCGCCGGAATAGAGGGGTCAAAGAGAATGATTGGAAAAATTCGATTCGACAAACTGACACAGCAGCCGTACACAGCAGCTTTCAAGCCGACAGAGTGGTTAAGTTAACACGGTCAACACTTAAAATCAGGCAGCGCTTTTCGAAGGATCCCCCTCAGGCATATATAATTAAGTTTTTTAAGTGTGACCGTATTAACCACTCTGTCAGCTTGAAAGCTGCTGTGTCAGCTTTCGATGGAGTACTAGGTGTGCATACTTATTATTACAATTTGTTGTATCCTACCATCTTGTTCCGTAACTTCTTAGATAAGTACCAGTAAATTCTGTTCTCTGGTTTGTCAATTCTAGCCTGACTGACGAGCCGTAATACGACGAAACGCATCTCAGGATGGATTTGACGAATAAGAGAACAGTAGGTAAACTGCTGAAATATGGGCTTTTGTCCGTTTTCAGTTGTTTTACAGTAATTATATATGCCTGAGGGGGAATCCTTCGAAAAGCTCTACTTGCTTTTAAGTGTTGACCGTGTTAACCACTCTGTCGGCTTAAAAGTTGCTGTGTCAGCTTTCGATGGAGTATTAGGTGTGTGTACTTATTATTACAATTTTATTCCCCAAACATTTTTATTTTAAAAGCAATCAACGTACGAAACACTAATTGCGCAAATCCGACTTGCACTTGGCCGCTTATTGCAAGTTGTACTTGGATACAAAGATAGTTCAAGACATCCATTGCAAGAGACATGGTTGTCCATATAACCTTACGCAGTGTTCAAAATCGGAAAACTGTTTCAATTCTTAATACCAAGAACCATATTTTTGGTTACATTACAATCCTTTTCATTCATTAGCTTATTCTTTACGTACAGATAGAAGCATTTATTTTCAAGGTTCAAAAGGCAGAATATATTTATCTGTTCATCCTTTTCATTCATTAGTTTATTCTTTACGTACACATACAGTCCTTGGCCAAATTATTAGACGCACTGTATTTTTTTTAGTAATTTTATGTTTCTTAAGAGTTTTTATGCAATAATGGTATTTTTAAACTACAATATTATTGATTTTTATTTAAAAGAATTGTTGTTGACTACATATTTGTATTTATTTTTAACATATGGCAACACTGTGTTGACAAAGTGATACATGAACGTAAACAAGTACAAATCTGTATCAGTCGCGATCGGAATCGAGTCAGGTACGGACGTGTTTCTGTGGCTTTATGGACTGTGATTGTTTGTTTAATAGTTTTATTTTGTATGCAGTGTTTTAAAAAAGTAATTGGACTATTTTCATTATGGGTAGAAAAGGTGATTTTTCACCACTTAAAAAAGCTGAAGTGAAGGCCCTTGTGATTGCGAAAACATTTACAAACCGAGAAATATCACGAAGATTGGAGGTTTCTGAAGCTAGTGTACGACGCATAAAAAAGAAAATTGAGTCAGGGAAGGAATTAAGCCCGAGAAGAAAGAAAAGATGCGGTAGAAAACCAATTTTCACTCCACGGTCAGAGAGAAAATTTGTGTAGAAAACAGATTTGCTACCACAAAGGTAATAAAATCACAACTCCAGGATGCTAGCATAAATGCTTCTGAGCGCACTGTGCGAAGAAAATTGAAAGAATTAGATTTTAAGGCCTGTCGCCCCGCCAGGAAGCCCAAGTTAACAGCTGGAATGAAAGCAAAGCGCCTGAAGTGGGCCAAACAATGGCAAGACAAAGATGTGGACTTCTGGAGATCGGTAAGATACAGCAATTTAATCAATAATTGATACATTATTATCATTTTCAGTTAAATAAAGCAAATAAACATGGAAGTTTATATATTTTTTTCCTATTTTTGACAGGTCTGCTTCAGTGACGAAAGCACATTCGAAATTTTGCAGAATAAAGCTCAGTATGTGCGTCGTCGTCGTGGAGAAAAGTTTCATCCTGATTGTGTCGTCCCGACGGTTAAACATCCCACCAAAGTGATGATTTGGTCAGTCATCAGCGGCAAGGGCACTGGACGTCTGTACGTCGTCAAAGGAATAATGAGGCAAGATCAGTACAAAGAAGTATTACAAAATCGGTTGATTCCGCAGCTCAGAGAATGGTTTCTAAATGGGGAACCATTCACTTTCATGCAAGATGGAGCTCCCTGCCACACTGCTCGGTCTGTTAAAGCTTTTTTGGCAGAAAAAAATATCCCTCTGTTGGATTGGCCGGGTAATAGCCCCCATTGAAAATGTGTGGGAGCTGATGAAAAGAGAAGTGGCTAAAGATGTGATTACCAACAAAACCCAGCTCCTAGAAAAGATTATTCATGTGTGGAATCATCATCCTCAAATGCAGGAGACAGTACAATCTTGCATTGATAGCATGCCGCGCAGAATTAAAGCTTTGATAGCGGCTAAAGGTGGCTCAACTAAATATTGACTTTTACTAACATTAATTTCACTTTTCTTTAAAACTTAATAAACTTATGCTTTTCTAAATTAATGCTGTTTTATTTATGTCAAATAAATAGGTAATTGATTGGATAATATAAAAATAAAAAACAAATCAATTTAAAATAATAAAACGGTACAATATCACTCGGTAATTAATATTTTACATGAAATCTTGCAGTGCGTCTAATAATTTGGCCAGGGACTGTAGAAGCATTTATTTTCAAGGTTTAAAAGGCAGAATATATTTATCTGTTCATCCACAGAACGTATGTTACTAATACAAAAATATCCAAAATAGAGGGCGGCTTGAGTCAATGGCCATTTACTACCGATATCACTAACAGTTTCGGTGTTAAAATTGACAGCAAAATGTGTTTTATATCCGCAAAAAAATGACGCACATCGCAACTCAAAAGTTCTTTTATCAGACAGAACAGAACAGCCAATCTGAGTCGTAAAAAACGTTTTACGCAGTCCGTTTTTTTTGCGGATATGACTCAATAAATCTTTCAAAAATAGTTTTTCATGAAGTCCGAATAGTTTAGAAACGGACTAACATAAAAAGTATTTTTCAAAAGTTACTTTCAGTGGTGCTAAATAAAACAATTTAGTGAAAGATTAAAAAATGGTGAAACCAAAAGAGTTCTTTCAGTAGGTTGTTTTATTTTAACCCAAGGCACGGCTTGTTACTATTATCTTCAATTTTCGTGACTTTCTTCTTCTTCTTGGAATTATGGAGGTAAAAAATAATTCATGGGCCATCGGTTCGTGTAAATAGTATCCCGAGCTCTTATTATCGGGTAGTCATGGAAAAAAATTTTAACTCAAATTTAGATTTTTCTTGGTTTTTAACTCTTCCAGTGCATAACCATAAACCTGACTTTTTTCACAAGATAATTTACCCTCGCCAGCTTCAAGAGCAAGAAGTTTACAATACATCAAGTGCGACCGCATTTTGAAAACAACAAAATGCCTTAGTTCGCCTGTTTTATGGCTCGTAAAGCCACGAACGAATTGATTTCAGACGAGCTGCAGCATCTCGAAACAGAAATTGTATTTTGGACGAACGAAATTTTCTAATTTAAGCACATTTTAAAACTTTTTCACTGAAACATGCACGACATAAACTGTTGCTAATCAAATTAAAAACAATTTTTAATTGTATTCAAAAATATTCTAGTCGTCCCCTAATCTGTCATCTATATATTCTATTTACTTCGATTTTATGTTTTCTTTTCTACTGTTTTTATTTTCATACTCTATGTTTTATATCCATTATACGAGAATGTTTTTTAAGTTATCTCAAGTGAAAGGAAACTCAATTTTAATAGTACAGTTAAAACTATATACTATATTGACACCCACCTCTTTCACCCCTTCTTCTCTAACGATATCACTTAAAAACCTTAGGTTTCATTTCTCTTTCAAGTTTTATAATATCATTTCGATTAAAAACTATGGTGCCAACAGGTCGACAGACCGACAGGCCGTATTGCAGAACATCTTTCTTTCCAATGTCCCAAATATACTGAAAGCGAACACATTTGATCAATGCGTGTTGCCAATATTGACATACGGAACCGAAACGTGGGCTTTGAGTCAAACAATTATAAATCACCTACAAGTCCCTCAACGAGCGATGATATATAAATATATATATATATATATATATATATATATATATATATATATATATATATATATATATATATATATATACACAGTCCCTGGCCAAATTATTAGACGCACTGTATTTTTTAAGTAATTTTATGTTTCTTAAGAGTTTTTATGCAATAATGGTATATTTAAACTACAATATTATTGATTTTTATTTAAAAGAATTGTTGTAGACTACATATTTGTATTTATTTTTAACATATGGCAACACTGTGTTGACAAAGTGATACATGAACGTAAATAAGTACAAACCTGTATCAGTCGCGATCGGAATCGAGTCAGGTACGGACGTGTTTCTGTGGCTTTATGGACTGTGATTGTTTGTTTAACAGTTTTATACTACTTAGTTATTAGTTTATTTTGTATGCAGTGTTTTAAAAAAGTAATTGGACTATTTTCATTATGGGTAGAAAAGGCGATCTTTCACCACGTAAAAAAGCTGAAGTGAAGGCCCTTGTGATTGCGAAAACATTTACAAACCGAGAAATATCACGAAGATTGGAGGTTTCTGAAGCTAGTGTACGACGCATAAAAAAGAAAATTGAGTCAGGGAAGGAATTAAGCCCGAAAAGAAAGAAAAAATGTTTGAAGAAAATTTGTGTAGAAAACAGATTTGCTACCACAAAGGTAATAAAATCACAACTCCAGGATGCTAGCGTAAATGCTTCTGAGCGCACTGTTCGAAGAAAATTGAAAGAATTAGATTTTTAGGCCTGTCGCCCCGCCAGGAAGCCCAAGTTAACAGCTGCAATGAAAGCAAAGCGCCTGAAGTGGGCCAAACAATGGCAAGACAAAGATGTGGACTTCTGGAGATCGGTAAGATACAGCAATTTAATCAATAATTGATACATTATTATCATTTTCAGTTAAATAAAGCAAATCAACATGGAAGTTTATATATTTTTCCTATTTTTGACAGGTCTGCTTCAGTGACGAAAGCACATTCGAAATTTTGCAGAATAAAGCTCAGTATGTGCGTCGTCTTCATGGAGAAAAGTTTCATCCTGATTGTGTCGTCCCGACGGTTAAACATCCCACCAAAGTGATGATTTGGTCAGTCATCAACGGCAAGGGCACTGGACGTCTGTACGTCGTCAAAGGAATAATGAGGCAAGATCAGTACAAAGAAGTATTACAAAATCGGTTGATTCTGCAGCTCAGAGAATGGTTTCCAAATGGGGAACCATTCACTTTCATGCAAGATGGAGCTCCCTGCCACACTGCTCGGTCTGTTAAAGCTTTTTTGGCAGAAAAAAAATATCCCTCTGTTGGATTGGCCCTGATATGAACCCCATTGAAAATGTGTGGGAGCTGATGAAAAGAGAAGTGGCTAAAGATGTGATTACCAACAAAACCCAGCTCCTAGAAAAGATTATTCATGTGTGGAATCATCATCCTCAAATGCAGGAGACAGTACAATCTTGCATTGATAGCATGCCGCGCAGAATTAAAGCTTTGATAGCGGCTAAAGGTGGCTCAACTAAATATTGACTTTTACTAACATTAATTTCACTTTTCTTTAAAACTTAATAAACTTATGCTTTTCTAAATTAATGCTGTTTTATTTAGGTCAAATAAATAGGTAATTGATTGGATAATACGAGTATAAAAATAAAAAACAAATCAATTTAAAATAATAAAACGGTACAATATCACTCGGTAATTAATATTTTACATGAAATCTTGCAGTGCGTCTAATAATTTGGCCAGGGACTGTATATATATACATATATATATATATATATATATATATATATATATATATATATATATATATATATATATATATATATATATATATATATATATATATATATATATATATATATATATATATATATGTATATATATGTATATATATGTATATATATGTATATATATATATATATATATATATATATATATATATATATATATATATATATATATATATATGTATATATATGTATATATATGTATATATATGTATATATACACATATGTATATATATATATGTATATATATATATATATATATGTATATATATGTATATATATGTATATATATGTATATATATGTATATATATGTATATATATATATATATATATATATATATATATATATATATATATATATATATATATATTGTAACGTGTGAATTTCGCCCCGCATAGACAGCGTCATTTTGTGGGGTGTCAATTTTCACTTCGCCCGCACCTTGAGGCGCACTTTTTGTAGCCCCTTTTTAATTTCTGAGAATGGATTGAGTGAATACTGATGTTAAAAGAACTAAAGAAATTAAACATACACTAGCTCAGTTTTTCTTGGTAGAGTAATATGGGTAAGAGATAATTTTTGTACGTCTTTTTGGAAATAGTCTCTATTGTTGTTTACAAAATTCTGGTTGTACTAATTTTGGGCACCATTCATTTTAAAATAAAAAGGATCTAACTTCAGCTAAAAAAATGAAAAAAAAAACACTGAAGGGTTATGTAGTTGTTAAGGAGAATTTTTATATGGTACAACACTAGCCTTAAACAAACAAAAAAAAAGATTTATTAATGATTTAAATTAAAAGTTCTAACTTTTGCAGTTCTGTTATTACAAAGACTTTAGCCTAATAGGTAGTTATTATTAAATAAAGTTCTTAAATCAGACATTTTACTTTTAAAACGTTGCTACACCCGATATTAAAGATTCGTGAGGTTCACTTCACGAGTTATCAGTTCAAAACGATGTTAAATCACTTATCTGCGGGAAAATATGCCTACTGATGTATATTCTCGTAACTTACGGTTTTCCTACGGGCTATTAGGCCTTGAATTGAACACTAAAACCGTTTTTTAACACTATCAGTACGGCTACATGATGAGAAGAGCCTACGACGGCTGCTTCATGTTAAAAAAGCCCACTACGGCTTCACGTTGCAAAAAAGGAAAGCCTCGTACTCGACTTGGCTCTATGATAAAAAAACCTACTGCGGCTACTGATTGGAAGAAGCCTTTACTGCGGTTGGATGGAAAAAGCCTGGCTGCGGCTTGATCGGAAAAAGCCTTCTGCCGCTACATGTTGGAAAAAGCCTCTGCCGCTACATGTTGGAAACATGAACGATCTGCATTCTCCGGACCCTTAAATAATCCGTAAGAATTACGTCTCCAAGATGGCTGCTTCCGGGAAACAAATATCTGACCAATCGACACGTTCCGCAGATTGAATAAAATCGGGCGGAAACCCGCAATGCACACTGTAATATGAGCAACTTAGAAATCCGAGTGAACTACACTGCTCGATACAAAAATAAAAAATGTAAATTATAAGGCCAAAAACAGTAACATTACATTATCTTAAAATCTAGGAAAAAATGAATGTTACAATATATATATATATATATATATATATATATATATATATATATATATTATATATATATATATATATATATATATATTACTGCTGCTGCTGCCGTTCGTAACTTCGAGCGGCAGCAACAGCAAGATCACAGCATCGAGTAGCAGCAGCTGCAAGAGTACTTGAAAATACCAAATGAGATTTTGGCGAAACGTCATGCAAATCCATTGTTAGACTAACGGATTGAAACCCGGAATTTTAATGTATTACATTCTACCTAAAACCTCTAAATAATTGTAAAATATATATATATATATATATATATATATATATATATATATATATATATATATATATATATATATATATACCGAGTGACACAGCTAACATGTAACAACTTGTAATTTTTTTATTTTGAAAGTTACGTATTTACATTTTTTTAGATACCAGGATGGGACATTAGGCTTTTTTATCACTTAAGAAATATTTTTAACTACTTCCGGTTTGACCGGAAGTAACTACAATTTTCTTGTTTTTAATGAAACTGCATATTTTTTTATCAATTTCAATTCGCTTTGAAATTCTCTTTCCAACGATGTATCACAAGTTGACATTTGTTTGACAGGTGACCGGCAAAAACTGATTTAAACCCTTAGACTTAAGCGGCCATGGCGTGTATACTAGCAATTGTTTTTGTTCGTTTCATGTCACTTTGGAGAGAATTTAAGACTATCAATTTATCGTGCCATTTTCGCGAGTCTAAGTGGCTCCTACAAAATGTTTTGCTTTACATTCAGTAAATTTTCTCTTTAGATAATGATCAATATCACCGAAATTAAGACACATATTTATTATTCAACCTAGTTACACATTATAGGTTTTTTGCCAACATACATCTAACAGAACTATCTAACGCCAATTAGATTTAATATTATTTTCAGAAAATAAACCGTTTTATTATGCAATAATGTGATATCAACAAGTTTCATTACGGACTTAGTAGGGTATGATAAAACAGAAAGTTATGGTTGCTGCATGTTACCAAAATTTAAATTATCGGTTTTGTTCTGTCATCTTATTATTAAATGTTTTGGTTTTATGATTTGCATTTAAATATTTATTTAATAAATATATGGGAACAAGGGTCTACAATTAATGGCAATTACAGAGGGGCATTCCAAAACTCGAAGCAGGTAATTAGAGACAAACGTTCGAATTTATGGAGAACCAAAATTTTACCGTTCCTCCCCAAAGTTTGCATAATTCAAACCATTACCAAGAGCTATGAATTCACGCAGATCACTACAACTTTGTTTTGTTAAAACAGAAAAAACTCTGGGGTCGAAAATATTTTGCGGACGTTGAGTTCAAAGCCTAAAGGTCGTTTTTTAGGCTAAAACAAGACAATTTTGAAATGAAACAACTCGAGAAACGCTGGACTAAGACTAATGTAGATGGTAGTTTTCAAGAAAAATATATGTTTTTTAAGCTCTGATGGTTTTTCTTCATAGCTAGGTAGATAAGTTAACAAGCATCCTTCTATTTTCTCTTTAAATCCACTTTAATAGCAAATTTAAAAAAAAAAAAACAAATTTAAGTAAAAAATATTCTAAGAAATTTAAACTTTAAACAGAGTAGCACTTTCGGCCATCAATACTGATTTTATCTCGTTAGTCGGAAATATTTACTCCGGGACAGTGGACCAAATAAAATGAATGATATATTGTTTGGGAGAAAACAAAATAAATCCCTGATCTGTCACTTTCATTAAGTGATATATGGCTTATTAGATTCTAAGAAAATTTAGAAACTTTTCCTTAGTATTCGAGTTTCTTCAGTAGCCTAATGAATCCACTACAAAGTTCTATTTTCTGTCCAGTTTTAATCTCCAAAATTTCTTATCAATTTTAAAGTTTTATTTTTACGAATTTGTTAAAAGTTTACCGAACTGGTTAGAGATATTGATTTACAATTTTCTTATGTCCGGTTGACTGCATTTGTATTGGTCTAAAGCACGAGGCTGGTTTGAAAAGTCCGTGCAAAAATAAAAACTACTTATGTGTTTGGGGTAAACCTTTTTTATTTTTCGACATAGTCTCCTTTTAGGCTTATACACTTCGTCCGACGATGTTCTAGTTTGTTGATCCCTTCCGAATAATAGGATTTGTCCAAGTCTGCAAAATATCCATTAGTGTCTGCAATCACCTCCTCGTTTGAATAAAATCTTTGTCCCGCCAGCCATTTCTTCCAATTGGGGAACAAATAGTAGTCCGAGGGAGCCAAGTCTGGAGAATAGGGGGGATGTGAAACGAGTTGAAATCCTATTTCCATTAATTTTACGACCACAACTGCTGAGGTGTATGCTGGTGCATTGTCGTGATGAAAAAGGACTTTCTTGTGGACCAATCGCGGGCGTTTTTCTTGCAGCTCCGTTTTTTCAAACGGTCCAATAACGATGAGTAATATTCACCTGTAATAGTTTTACCCTTTTCCAGATAGTCGATGAGGATTATCCCTTGTGAATTCCAAAAGACAATCGTCATAACCTTTCCGGCCGAAGGAACGGTCTTCGCCTTTTTTGGTGCAGATTCCCCCTTGGTAACCCATTGTTTAGATTGTTGTTTGGTCTCAGGAGTATAGTAATATATCCATGTTTCATCCACAGTGACGAAACGACGCTTAAAGTCCTCCGGATTCTTCTGGAACAGCTGCAAACCATATTTGCAATACTTCACACGATTCCGTTTTTGGTCAAGCGTGAGCAATCGCGGTACCCATCTTGCGGTTAGCTTTCTCATGTCCAAATGTTTATGCAAAATATTATGTACCCGTTCAGTCGAGATGCTCACAGCACTAGCAATCTCACGCACCTTAACTCTTCTGTCATCCATCACCATATCATGGATTTGATCAATGATTTCTAGAGTCGTAACCTCCACAGGCCGTCCAGAACGTTCAGCGTCACTTGTGCCCATATGGCCAGTCAGAAAATTTTGAAACCACTTATAAACTGTTCTAATCGAAGGTGCAGAGTCACCATAATGTTTATCAAGCTTCTCTTTAGTCTCCTGAGGCGTTTTGCCTTTCATAAATTAATGTTTAATCACCACACGAAATTCTTTTTCATCCATTTCTTGAAAATCACTCGACTTCCTTGATTCACACGAATGCCAAACACAAAGAAATAGACCAATATGGCTGAAACTTGGTGTGAGTTCATTCAAGAGATGCTACTAACTAAACATGACTTTGCACGGACTTTTCAAACCAACCTCGTATTTGTCTTTGTTGATTTAGATAAAATCGATATTTTACTTATGAGACAAGAATCTGATAGAGGTAAGATTAAAAGATAAAAAATAACAGCAAACGAGTGATTTTAGGTGTGGTCAGGAGAAAAATCATGGTTTACTTTTTTATAACAGCTATATTCATTTGTAAGCGAGACGTACTGATTGAAACTTAATGAGTAAAATTAATACAGATATTAGGAATCCGAAAACAGAACTTCAATTCGTCTTTATCAATGTTATTTTAGTGTTTATAAATTTGATTCATAGAGAAACTGTGTTAGGTGACTTCGAGTATTGCGATAATTTTTACAGTTTTTTTTTTATGGGCACAACAGAGGTGCTGCAGCTCTATGTGTTTTTTTTTTTGTTTTTTTTATGGGTCTAGCACACGTGCTACAGGGAAATCCCTAAAGCGCTACAGGAGCGACACGTGTGCGGAGAAAGCGGTTCACGTTGTTCTTGAATCGCTGTAGATTGTACTCGATGGGAAACACAGTCCTGGGCAAACTATTCTAAAGGTATGATGTTCTCCATATAAAAGACTGCTTGAAAAGCGTTGTACGAGGAATAACAAGCTGAACCTCATACGAATGTGAAATATTAGCGCGACGTGTACTCCTAACATGCACCGCTCTGGGAGGAATTAACCGGGCCACATCCTTCGAACATTTTCCATGAAAGTACTTGTAGAACAGGCTCAAGTCGCCAACCGTTCTTCGATGTTCCAGCGAATCAAGGCCGTCGGTTAGTTCCGGGTGTCCAATCAGACGAACAGCTCTTCTCTGGATAGAATCCAACAAATGCAGTTTATGTTTGGGAGCGGAGCTCCAAACATGGGAGCAGTATTCCATAGTTGGTCGAATTTGGGCTTTGTAAAGAATTAACAGTTGTTGTGGAGTGTAAAGCTTTCTGGTTCGAAACAATATTCCCAACTTTTGAGAAGCTCTCCTTGCTATGCCTGCAACATGTTCATGCCAGGACATATTTGCTCCCAAATTTACGCCTAACAGATTGAGTGACGATGTTAGAGGGATGGAGTGCCCCGACATAACTATGTCGGGTTCTGCAACGTTAACTTTTTTAGAAAAAACTGCCGCCTGGGTTTTTGTAGCGTTTGTGTGCGGAAAAAGGGATTTACTTGGTCTTGAATCGTTGCAAATTGTGCTCAAACCTGGGCAATTCATTCCAATAAGATAAGGCTCTCTCAATAAAATAATTCTCGAAAAGGCGGGACGGGGAGTGCCTTGTTGAACCTCATACAGATGCGATATAATAAAACACCACTTTGGAAATAACTAAACAGGCTACGTCCATCGAACACTTTCCTTGAAAGTACTTACAGAATATAGGTTCAAATCACCAACCATTCTTCGATGCTCTAAAGAGTTAAGGTTGCTGATGAATTCTGGGTTTCCAATCAGGCGAATAGATCTCTTCTGAATAACAAACGCAGCGTTTGTTTGGAAATAGTGCCACAAACATGGAAGCAGTAAGCTATCGTTGGTTTAATTTGAGGTTTGTGCAGGAATAAAAGTTGTATAATGTTAAACTTTCTTGTACGAAATAATTTTTGAGACGTTCTCTTTGTTATGGATGTTATTTATATGTTCATACGAAGAAATATTTACTTTCGAGTTAACATCCAACAAGTTGATTGACGATGCTGGAAGAATGAAACGTCATGATATAACTATGTCGAGTTCTGCAACGTTAACTTTTTTGCCGATTGAGTTTTTACTTGATTACTATCGCTCCAACATAGAATATCCTGTCTGCGGGTATTTGCAAGAGTAGTTGATGATCGCATGTTCAAGGTAAATGAAAAAATAATAAAACTATCATCGGCAAAGTTGTAGATTGGATTCCTGAATTCAAGAAAAATACGGACACAGAGATATAATTTGCATTTATTCCAGCAGGAGAGTATCAGAGATCTGTACGAAGGAAGATTACAAAGGAAATTAAAAAAAATAGAACACGTGCACAGAAGGTTGAGGATACAGCTTTTAAGAATATAATACAAAAAATTGCAAGAGAAACACTAGGAGAACACAGAAAGACTAATAAAAAGAAGCAGCCAGCATGGTTTACCCAGACGATTAAAGAGTCGATTGTGGAAAAATTCCTAGCACACAGATTAGAAGAATATATATATATATATATATATATATATATATATATATATATATATATATATATATATATATATATATATATATATATCAATCGGTTTTGTAACGTCTTCCGTCTTCCGTCTTCCGATGCCTAATTTCCACTCCTCCCGGTTTCTCCATCCCTCCTCCTCCAGATCTCTCTCTAGTACTTCCTTGTTGATTCCTGCTCTCCAGCTTTGGCGTGGTCTTCCTCGCTTTCTTTTTCCATGAGGGTTCCAATTTAAAATCTTTTTAGGCAGTCGGTCTTGTGACATTCTCTGTACATGTCCGTACCATACCAACTGTTGGGTTCTGATTTCGTCCACTATATCGTGCTTTATTTCTAAAGCTCGCCTTATCGTGTCATTTGGTATGCGGTCTTTTCTGGATTTTCTGGCTGCTCGTCTCCAGAAATCCATTTCTGTAGCTTTTAGTATTTTTTTTCTGTTCTTTCCTTTAATGGCCACACCTGGGAGCTGTAAGTTATTATACCTTTCACTATTGAGTTGTAAATTCTCTTCTTATTTTCAATGGTTATGTTTTTGTCCCATAGTATACTATTAAGCATTGCAATCGCTTTTCTTCCTTGGATATTCCTCTCGAATATTGCTTCTTCCAGTGTTCCGTCCCTAGATATTCTCGTTTCCAAATACTTATAACTGGCACAGTGTTTGATGGTGTGTCCTGTGGCCAGTTTCAAGTCCTGCTGTTGTCCTCCGACGCACATGTACTCGGTCTTTTTAATATTGACTTCTAGGCCCCATTTTTCATATTCATCCATAAGTTTTCGTGTTATGTATTCCATATCATCGATGTCCTGAGCGACTACTACCTGGTCATCTGCGAATGATAGCGTGTACAATGTATTATCGTCATCCAGTGGTAATCCCATACTGCTGCATTTCCTTTTCCAGTTCTTCAGTGCACTCTCCAAATAGATTTTAAATAGCGTTGGGGATATACAGCAGCCCTGTTTGAGACCCTTTGTGACCGGGAACCCTGTTGTTATACCATATTTGGTTTTCACACTACTTCTTGCGTCTTGGTATAAGGATTTTACGGCTTTAATTATTTCGGTGCGTACATTACTCTGTTGTAGTGTTTCCCACAATCTCATTAGAGGCACGCTGTCGTAGGCCTTTTTAAGATCAACAAACAAAACATGGACTTCCTAATCAAATGCGGTTTTCTTTTCTAGGATTTGTGTCAGTGAGAAGAGATGGTCTATGTGGATCTTCCTGCTCTAAAGCCTGCCTGTTCTTCAGCTTCTACGTCCGCGTATTCCGTTTCTATTCTATTTTTAAGTATTTTTCCGTATATTCTG
Source organism: Pachyrhynchus sulphureomaculatus (assembly GCA_019049505.1). Taxonomy (NCBI): domain Eukaryota; kingdom Metazoa; phylum Arthropoda; class Insecta; order Coleoptera; family Curculionidae; genus Pachyrhynchus; species Pachyrhynchus sulphureomaculatus. Next base: position 172,526,930 of record CM032453.1, read on the forward strand.
CTAATAGATCCTGTAACCGTTATTCCCCTATAGTTATCGCAATTATTTTTGTCTCCTTTCTTATGAATTGTTGATATGTATGATATTTTCCATTCCTCGGGTACTTCTGATGTGTTAATGCATCTTTGGAATAAGTTCCTCAAAGCGCTAAATAGCTTTTCAGTTTCGTATTTTACTATCTCTCCTGGGATGTTTCCTGGTCCTGGAGCTCTACCATTTTTTAGCGTTTTACATACTTCTTTAACTTCTGATGTTGTTATCCTTATTGGGGATCCTAGTGTAACTATATTTGGGTTTCCATGTTGGGTACTTTTGAACTCTGGTCTATCTTCTGTTAGCATATTTGTAAAATATTGGTTCCATTTTTCTGGTGTTATTGGTGAGAAGATTTCTCTTTTCCGTTCTGCTCTCATATTTTTAAGAAGTCTCCAGCTTTCTGTGCTTTTTCTTCCTCCTATGTAAGTGTTGAGTCTTGAGCATGTCTTCTTCCATTGGTTGTTCTTTTTGTCACTAATCATTTTGCGTACTCTAGCTTGGGATTCTTTGTATTTTACTTTGTCGTTTGTGCTCTTTGAACTTAAGTATTTGTGATAGCTTTTCCGTTTTTCTTCAATTTCGTATTTAATTTCTTAATCCCACCAATATGGTTTTTGCTGTTTTTCCCTTTTCTCTTGGTACCCTAATGCTTCCTTTATATACTTATATTCTTCTTCTATATTAACAAATCCCGTCCGTTGTATGTTTTGGTCCAGTCTACTCTTGTATAGATTTCTGATACTTTCATTTTGTAAGCTGTCTGTATTATATCTTATTGTTGTTTCACTTATTGTGTGCTGTGTACTTGTATCTTCCAGTTTGCTTTTCCGTGTTGTTCGTGAGATTATCTTTCCTTTCACGAGGTAGTGGTCGCTGCCACATGAAGCCCCTCTTTGGACTTCTACATCTAGGAAGTTTAATCTAGATCTCTCTCTCTATAATTCTTCTTCCGTTGTCGTTAGTAACTTCTTCGCCATATTTTCCTACCAGTTTATCGTGTTCTTTCTTTCCTATTCTTCCATTTAGATCACCCAAAAGTAATATCTCTCTTGATGTTCCAATTTTGCGTATTTCCTCATTTAGTTGTTCAAGAAATGAATCCTTGTTATTAGCCCGATCGTCGTCGTTGACAGCGTATACCCCCAGTAAGGTTGTGTTATTACCTAGTATTTTGAGATTCATCTTTATGATTCTTTCACTAATCGGTTCAGAGGTGGTTATGAATTTCCTCAGTTTTCTGTGTATTAGTATGGATACGCCTTGTTTTGCTCTATCTTCTTTGGGCACTCCACTATAAAAGTGATCGTAATGCCCCCAACTTTCGGAGCCTTTTCCTTTCTTCTTTGTTTCCGTCAGTACTGCAATTTCGACTCGAAGATTTTCTAATTCATTTACAACTTCATTTACTTTCCTGGAGAGACCTTGTATGTTCCATGTACCACATATCGTTGTCCTTCTTCTTTGCTGTTTTCGTCTTCGTATATCCGTTCGATTCCGAGGCTTTGGATTAGGTTTTTTAGCAGAGGCTTTTTTTACATAGGGTAGGGAGCTGGCCTACCGCTACAACCCTCCTCCTTTGTCCGGGCTTGGGACCGGCAGTGACAACTGTAAGCTACTCAATCCACCTACAGCCGCCCCAGACGGAGTTAAATTAAAAGAAACTAAACATAAATATAGAGAAAAAAATATAGAGCTACGAAAACAAATAAAGACTGAGAATAATAAATTTGTCTACAAATAAATACATATATTGGTGGTGCACAATCCACTGAGGTATGGAAAACGATAAAAAGCATTAAAACAAACAAAAAGACGAATTCGATTCAATTAATTGGTATATCACAATGGAAAACATATTATAAGTCATTATTAATAGAGACAAGGGAAGCTTTTGTGGATAACGATATCCACATCGAAAAGGAAGTAGAACTCACTTTAATAACAGTAAATGAAGTAGTCAAAAATATTAAAGAAATGGAGAACATTACGGAGACATTTACGCAGAACTTTTAAAATGTGGCGGAAATCAACTATGGGATGATATTGCAAATTTGATGAACCAGTGTGTCCTACAACAAAAAATACCACGTGAATGGAAGATCTGCTATATCTCGTCTGTACATAAAAAAGGAAATAGGAAAGACCCAAGTAACTATAGAGGATTGAGTGTGATAAGTACATTTAGCAGACTGTGGGGAAAGATAATACAAAAACGAGTAAGGCAAGAAGTTGGTGATAAGATAGGAAAAGATCAAACCGGCTTCACTCCAGGGCGCTCGTGTACTGATAATTTATTTACTGTACAACAGCTTATCTATAATATATATAAAATGCAACGTCTCTCTGTCTGTCTGTTAGTGCGCTTATCACTGGAGAACCACTTATCCGATTTACGTACTTTTTTTTTTAAAACATACATATGTTCTCTGGCCAGGTTATAGGCTATATTTTATTACGATAGGTAGCATAGCGCGTTGCCTTGCAATACACCGCCTAAACCATTAAATATGGAACAATATTATGTAGCAGAGAATATCTATAATCTATAATATATATAAAATGCAATGTCTCTCTGTCTGTCTGTCTGTCCATTAGTGCGTTTATCACGGGAAAACCACTTATCCGATTTGTGTGTCTTTTTTTTAAATTCATGCATATATTCTTTGGCCAGGTTTCATAATAATAATAATAATCTATATCTATAATATATATAAAATGCAACGTCTCTCTGTCTGTCTGTCTATCCATTAGTGCGCTTATCCCTCGAGATCCACTTATCCGATTTACGTGATTTTTTAAATTCATACATATGTTCTCTGACCAGGTTATAGGTACATATTTTATTACATCTATAATATATATAAAATGCAACGTCTGTCTGTCTGTTTGTCTGTCTGTCTGTCCATTAGTGCGCTTATCACTGGAGAACCACTTTTCCGATTTACGTACTTTTTTTTAAAAAAACATACATATGTTCTCTGGCCAGGTTATAGGCTATATTTTATTACGATAGGTAGCATAAGGAATGAGTAGTGACGTAAAATAGTGAATGATGTCGGAAAAAAGTTTGCCGCTAGCGCGTTGCCTTGCAATACACCGCCTAAACCATTAAATATGGAACAATATTATGTAGCAGAGAATATCTATAATCTATAATATATATAAAATGCAATGTCACTCTGTCTGTCTGTCTGTCCATTAATGCGTTTATCACGGGAAAACCACTTATCCGATTGGTGTGTCGTTTTTTTTTTAATTCATACATATATTCTTTGGCCAGGTTTCATAATAATAATAATAATCTATATCTATAATATATATAAAATGCAACGTCTTTCTGTCTGTCTGTCTGCCCATTAGTGCGCTTATCCCCCGAGATCTACTTATCCGATTTACGTGATTTTTTAAATTCATACATATGTTCTCTGACCAGGTTATAGATATATATTTTATTACATCTATAATATATATAAAATGTAACTTATATCTGTCTGTTTGTCCGTTTGTGCGCTTATCACTGGAGAATCACTTATCCGATTTACGTGCTTTTTTGTTAAACATACATATGTTCTCTGGCCAGGTTATAGGATATATTTTATTACGTTAGGTGACATAAGGAATAAGCAGTGACGATAATAGTGAATCAAGTCGGAGAAAAGTTTACCGCTAGCGCGTTCTCTTGCAATACACTGCCTAAAGCATTAAATATGGAACAATATCATGTAGCAAAGAATATAATATATATAAAATGCAACGTCTCTCTGTCTGTGTGTCTGTCCGTTAGTGCGCTTATCACTCGAGAACCCCTTATCCGATTTACGTGTTTTTTTTTTAATTCATGCATTTGTTCTCTGGCCAGGTTATCTATAATCTTCTATCTAGAATATATATAAAATGCAACGTCTTTCTGTCTGTCTGTCTGTCCGTTAATGCGCTTATCACTTGGGAACCACTTATCCGATTTACGTGTTTTTATAAATTTAAACATATGTTGTATATAATTCGTTATAACCCTAGATAATGGGAGATAAGGAGAAATAATGGGAGATAAGGTGAGATAATGGGAGATAAGGAGAAATAATGGGAGATAAGGAGAAATAATGGGAGATAAGGAGAAATAATGGGAGATGAGCAGAGTTAAGCCTAGATAATCGAAATTATGTAGAGATAATGGGAGATAAGGAGAAATATTGAGGGATAAGGGGAAATAATGAGAGATATTTTATTACGTTGGGTAAATTAAGGAATAAGCAGTGACGATAGTGGTGAATCAAGTCCACGCGAGCGGAGCCGCGGGCCCGGCTAGTAGAAAATAAAATTACTAAGGGAGATAAAATTCATATTACATTTATAGATTTAAAAAAGCCCACTACAATGTACCAAGAAACAAACTATGGGAAGCCCTAAAAACGATTGGTGTAAGTAACTATCTCATTAGAAATATAGAAGAACAATACAGAGACAATGTTTTGTACGTTAAACAACAAAATATGCTATCACAACCTGAACTAAAGGACTCCGACAGGAATGTAGCTTATTTCCCCTACTTTTTAACATTTATGTAGAAATAGTACTTAAACTTAAACTGGAAACGAGCATGTGAAGGAATGGGAATCCCAATTAGTAGATCTCACTTTTTTACTTTAAACTTTGCTGACGATCAAGCAGTACTAGCCCAAGATGCGTTTGATATGGAATTTATGCTTCGTAGGCTTTACCAAGAATACAAAAAATGGAGGTTAGAAATAAGTCTGGAGAGTATCTACTGGTGAATTCGGATGCACAGTTTGAAATATTAATTAATGATGACACCTGTATACGGCAAGTAGATAAATTCAAGTACTTGGGGACAATAGTGGATAAGGATGGTATAGGAAAGCAAGAAATCAAACAAAGAATACAGAGTGCACGAAAAATAGTATGCTCACTCAACTCTGTATGGTGGGATAAAACCATCAGCAGGAACAGCAAAAAAAGAATAGGTCAAGACAAGGTGGAGACAGTGTAGTGTTACGTAAGTGAAGCATGAGTATTCAAGGAAGACGACAAAAGAAGAATAAATGCTGTTAAGATGAAGTATCTAAGACTAAGTGAAGGAGAGTCGAGAGTAGAACACATAAGGAATGAAGAAATTAGAAGAACAATGAACGCAACAGAAACAGTACTAGATAGAATTGAAAAGAGGAGTTTAAAGTGGTTTGGACTCTTACTTCGTATGGACGAAAACAGATGGCCAAAACGCGTTTTTACGTGAAAACCAGAAGGGAAGAACAAAAGAGGAAGAACTCAACGTTCCTGGAATGATGGAATTCTAGGAACCATGAGAGATCGAGACAAGGCGTATGAAAGAGACACATGGAGAATGGGATTGGGAAGGCAACCTATGGTTGTATGATTGTATAATCGAACCTAGATATATATATATATATATATATATATATATATATATATATATATATATATATATATATATATATATATATTTATATATATATATATATATATATATATATATATATATATATATATATATATATATCTTTTTCAGCAGATTGTAAAGAAGAAAAAGAGTAGGAGACAGTATGAAGCTTTGGAGCACACCGGCATTAATAGTAATAAGGGAATGACAGGTGCAGGATAGGAAGTGATAGGTGATCTGTAAGGAATAATATTAAAAACAAGGTATTTAAAAATTGAACAGATTGTAAAGAAGAAAAAGAGTAGGAGACAGTAGAGAGTATGAAGCTTTGGAGCACACCGGCATTAATAGTAATAAGGGGATGACAGGTGCAGGATAGGAAGTGATAGGTGATCTGTAAGGAATAACATTAAAAACAAGTTATTTAAAAATTGAACTGGGAAATACAGACATGTCTTTTAAGTTGTCTACCTAACAAGAAAATGATGTCACAAAAAATTTTACGGAATATTTTACGAATGCGCTGCCTTTTGCAGTTTTTATGATTTTTTTCTTCTGAAAAATTAAAAAAGTAATTAGGAGCATCGAGCAGTCAAAAATTTCTCACTAAAGGGGGAAATAGACCAAAAGTTATTCATGAAAGAGTATCCTAGGTGTACGGCAATACGTTTTAGTAAAATTTTGATCAATTCAAGATGGTCCCAGATCAGGAAGGACAGGAACTGAAGGAACCTTAAGGCTTATTAAGAATTTGTTGCTGTCAGATACACGAGTGAAGATCCCAATGCTTGCTTAAAAAGTACGAGTATCTGAAAGTGTAGTTGCTAAGATTGTGCGCGAAGATTTATAAATGAAAAATTTTCTGCACGATTGTCTCCAAACTCCTTACTCTAGAGCAGGAACTGAGAAGGAAATATATTTGTTAACAACCTGTTACTGTTTTAGAGAACGTTGGGAAGCTAAAAGACTTAGGTGTTCTATTGGAATTTTTCCACAAACCAGGAATCGATGTAATGAGGGCTGTCCACCTTTAAAGAAGGAGAAAATTCGTCGTTTTTTGAAAAGGTAGTGGCGACCGTTTTTTAAGAGTTTAATGGATGGGAAGATGAAACTTGAAGCAGATTATTAGAAAAAGAACTTAAAATTTATGAAAAACTTTGCTAGTTTACAACATGGCTTCCGGTTAAAATCATTACTAAACGCTGTAGATTCCCGAGTTACAACATCCCGTCTAAAGCTTTAAATTAGCGCCCTGCGACTTCTTTGGAGCATCAAGCAAATACCTTTGGAGCCAAAGATTTTTCTCAAATGATGAATTGAATGTGCGTTATTTTTTAAGGCGCAAACAAAAGATCTTTTTTATCTTCCTGTGGTCTGAGAGTACAATTTCTAAATTTAGGAGGACAAAATTCTCACGCTAACTTGGACCAAAGAATTCTTTCTTTTTTAATTCGACTTATATACTCAACCTCATCATTCTTCTACAGCATCACATTTCAAATCTTAATAAATATGCAGTAGGCGCTATGAATTTTGTAACAGATTCTGTTCATGAGTTCTGAAAGGATCTAACAATTGAGCGCTGTAGAGTAAGAGTTTTGTCGGGATTTTTCTGGTGCGGAGTCCTAAACCATAAAAAAGTGGTTAATTTTGGATCCAGAGTTTTTCATGGCTGTGCGTATTTTATCTTATAATCCTGCGTACTATTTTCTGTGGCGTCTAACAACCTAAAAAGACGTTTTTTGCCTGAGATCCTGGGAATTAAAGTGACCCGAAGGACTACAAATGTCCTTTCCTACGCATTTATGTCCGGGCTTAACGCCATTCAAGAGTAATTTATTACCTTTAGTGCGGCGAGTAATAAATTATTTTTCTACTTTTTAATTATAATTCTCTTTATGTAGCCAGATAATAAATTTAATTTATGATAGTTGCAGAAATGCAGCGGTGTCATGCAGAAGTGCTATTTATATTAAAAATAAATACGGCTCTATTGTGTTGCATACAGTTAAATTATTTAATTTTGTGTCAGCTATGAATTTCGCACTTTATTTTATTTAATTTTATTTGTTTCTTTTATTTTATTAGTTTTGATTATTTCCTTTAAATTAATCCCATACCAGCTCTCCTAGCCGGTCGGCGTGCAGTGTGATCATTTGAAGAAACCAAAGTTTGTTCTTTTTCCTCTTAGCTTTGTGACCGCATCATATTTTTTTGCAAACAGCTTGCTCTTACGTCAGAGAGAGTGGATTTTATTTAATGTCTAATAATTGGTCCTGCTACGTATAAAAATAGGAAACGCTAGGTCTCATAAATGATGAAAAACTTCTTAAAAATGTCTTATCTATAAGACAATAAAATAAAAACGTTGTTACGTTACGTTAAACAAAATTATGTGTAAGAGAATGTTCTCTCTGTATTCAAAAATAAAATGCTTGCTGATATTAGAACATGATTTGTAACCAGAACTTAAAATGAACTAAAAAAAAAGCAGCAAGAGCATTGGCCGGTACTTAAATGTTAGACCTTTTATTATCTATATATATATATATATATATATATATATATATATATATACGAGGCTGGTTTGAAAAGTCCGTGCAATGTCCGAGAGATGGCACCACCTGCGCGTATCGAGGTCATGTTTAGTTAGTAGCACCTCTTGAATGAAACGCACACCAAATTTCAGCCATATTGGTCTATTTCTTTGTGTTTGGCATTCGTGTGAATCAAGGAAGTCGAGTGATTTTCAAGAAATGGACGAAAAAGAATTTCGTGTGGTGATTAAACATTACTTTATGAAAGGCAAAACGCCTCAGGAGACTAAAGAGAAGCTTGATAAACATTATGGTGACTCTGCACCTTCGATTAGAACAGTTTATAAGTGGTTTCAAAATTTTCGGACAGGCCATATGGGCACAAGTGACGCTGAACGTTCTGGACGGCCTGTGGAGGTTACGACTCCAGAAATCATTGATCAAATCCATGACATGGTGATGGATGACAGAAGAGTTAAGGTGCGTGAGATTGCTAGTGCTGTGGGCATCTGGACTGAACGGGTACATAATATTTTGCATAAAGATTTGGACATGAGAAAGCTATCCGCAATATGGGTGCCGCGATTGCTCACGCTTGACCAAAAAACGGAATCGTGTGAAGTGTTGCAAGGATGGTTTGCAGCTGTTCCAGAAGAATCCGGAGGACTTTAAGCGTCGTTTCGTCACTGTGGATGAAACATGGATACATTACTATACTCCTGAGACCAAACAACAATCTAAACAATGGTTTACCAAGGGGGAATCTGCACCAAAAAAGGCGAAGACCGTTCCTTCGGCTGGAAAGGTTATGGCGACTGTCTTTTCGGATTCGCAAGGGATAATCCTCATCGACTATCTGGAAAAGGGTAAAACTATTACAGGTGAATATTATTCATCGTTATTGGACCGTTTTTAAAAACCGAGCTGCAAGAAAAACACCCGCGATTGGCCCACAAGAAAGTCCTTTTCCATCACGACAACGCACCCGCACACACCTCAGCAGTTGTGGTCGCAAAATTAATGGAAATAGGATTCCAACTCGTTTCACATCCCCCCTATTCTCCAGACTTGGCTCCCTCGGACTACTATTTGTTCCCCAATTTGAAGAAATGGCTGGCGGGACAAAGATTTTATTCAAACGAGGAGGTGATTGCAGACACTAATGGATATTTTGCAGACTGGGACAAATCCTATTATTCGGAAGGGATCAACAAACTAGAACATCGTTGGACGAAGTGTATAAGCCTAAAAGGAGACTATGTCGAAAAATAAAAAAGGTTTACCCCAAACACATAATTAGTTTTTATTTTTGCACGGACTTTTCAAACCAGCCTCGTATATATATATATATATATATATATATATATATATATATATATATATATATATATATATATATATATATATATAAAATGGAACGTCTCTCTGTCTGTCTGTTTGTCTGTCCACCGATTTACGTATTTTTTTTTAAATCATGCATTTGTTCTCTGGCCAGGTTATCTATAATCATATATATATATATATATATATATATATATATATATATATATATAAAATGTTTGTCTGATTGTCGTACCTCCCGTCAGCGAGCCTATCACTCGAGAACCACTTATCCGATTTACCTGCTTTTCTTTTAAACATACATATGTTCAATTGTATAATTGAGTTGTCCGTTACTTTGTGACACACATTTTAAATTTCTAACTTCACTTCTCCAATTTACGTGTTTTTTTTTTTGATTTATAATTAATATTTATCAAAAAATCTATAATATATATAAAATGCAACGTCTCTATGTCTGTCTGACTGTCTGTCCGTTAGTGCGCTTAACACTCAAGAACCATTTATCCAATTTACGTTTTTTTTATAAAATATTTATGTTCTCTGGCCAGGTTGTAGGATATGTTTTATTACGTTAGGTAACATAAAGAAAAAACAATTACGATAATAATTAATTAAGTCCACGCGAGCCGAGCCGCGGGCATGGCTAGTATATAAACATTTGCCGGACGGCGTATTTATTTTAATTTCACGGTAATGCTAGTTCCCTCAAATCATTTAACATATAGATAGAGAGCTCTATGAGTTAAAATATAAATATACACGACTTACATCAAAATTATAGGGGTGTGGTGAGGTAGATAATTTTTTTTTTTTAAGTTTTTCAGCTTGTCCTACCGAAAGGGAATTTTTCGTTCCTGCTGAAAATGAGCTCGAATTGGCCCAATATATATAAAAGACGATGCCTGGAAGGTACTAACCCATTACATTACCTTAAGGGTATTTAAAATAATATCAATGTACGAGGCTGGTTTGAAAAGTCCGTGCAAAAATAAAAACTACTTATGTGTTTGGGGTAAACCTTTTTTTATTTTTCGACATAGTCTCCTTTTAGGCTTATACACTTCGTCCAACGATGTTCTAGTTTGTTGATCCCTTCCGAATAATAGGATTTGTCCAAGTCTGCAAAATATCCATTACTGTCTGCAATCACCTCCTCGTTTGAATAAAATCTTTGTCCCGCCAGCCATTTCTTCAAATTGGGGAACAAATAGTAGTCCGAGGGAGCCAAGTCTGGAGAATAGGGGGGATGTGAAACGAGTTGGAATCCTATTTCCATTAATTTTGCGACCACAACTGCTGAGGTGTGTGCTGGTGCGTTGTCGTGATGGAAAAGGACTTTCTTGTGGGCCAATCGCGGGCGTTTTTCTTGCAGCTCGGTTTTCAAACGGTCCAATAACGATGAATAATATTCACCTGTAATAGTTTTTAGAAACCCTTTTCCAGATAGTCGATGAGGATTATCCCTTGCGAATCCTAAAAGACAGTCGCCATAACTTTTCCGGCCGAAGGAACGGTCTTCGCCTTTTTTGGTGCAGATTCCCCCTTGGTAACCCATTGTTTAGATTTTTGTTTGGTCTCAGGAGTATAGTAATGTATCCATGTTTCATCCACAGTGACGAAATGACGCTTAAAGTCCTCCGGATTCTTCTGGAACAGCTGCAAACCATCCTTGCAACACTTCACACGATTCCGTTTTTGGTCAAGCGTGAGCAATCGCGGCACCCATCTTGCGGATAGCTTTCTCATGTCCAAATGTTTATGCAAAATATTATGTACCCGTTCAATCGAGATGCCCACAGCACTAGCAATCTCACGCACCTTAACTCTTCTGTCATCCATCACCATATCATGGATTTGATCAATGATTTCTGGAGTCGTAACCTCCACAGGCCGTCCAGAACGTTCAGCGTCACTTGTGCCCATATGGCCAGTCCGAACATTTTGAAACCACTTATAAACTGTTCTAATCGAAGGTGCAGAGTCACCATAATGTTTATCAAGCTTCTCTTTAGTCTCCTGAGGCGTTTTGCCTTTCATAAAGTAATGTTTAATCACCACACGAAATTCTTTTTCGTCCATTTCTTGAAAATCACTCGACTTCCTTGATTCACACGAATGCCAAACACAAAGAAATAGACCAATATGGCTGAAACTTGGTGTGCGTTCATTCAAGAGATGCTACTAACTAAACATGACCTCGATACGCGCCGGTGGTGCCATCTCTCGGACTTTGCACGGACTTTTCAAACCAGCCTCGTACATATAAAACAACTATTATGAAGAATCTTAAGGCATGATGACTTGAAGGATAAGATTCGCTGTTATGGTTTGTCTGAAAGTTTTTTTTTTATGTATCACGATTTAGAGAGCGATATTCACATGTGACAAATAACGATTTCCGTGAGACATAATGATGTGTTCTCTTAGTTGAATCTGACATCCGAATTGCTCTAACATAATCGTGTTAATCTCAAAAATCACTTGAATATTACACATTTTGATACCAAAGTTCATTAAATCTTTTTATGTATTTCTTAGTGATCTGTAACAGGTGACAATAAGAAAAATTTTCCAACTGAACCGTTTTCTGTTTATTATTTTTATAGTAAAGAATATTAATTACGAACCTTCCCAAACATAACTTTATTATAATGTTAATTATTATAAAATGCCTTGGGCTAACCGATGTAAACAATTCCACAAACAATGTAGTTTAGTTTATGTATTTAATGACGCAAGAACTTTCGGTTAGTGTTTGTCTAGGTTTACGGAGATTATGTTCATGTGCAAAATTATTTAAGCGGAAAACCGAACTGTGCAATTTATTTTCGGGAATTATAAATATGGTGGAAAATTGAGACATATTGTTAGTTGTAAACTCAAGCTTGCTGCTTCTATTTAAACAAATTTATTCAAGAAGTGCTTAAAAAAACTACATATATCATTGCTTTTATTCTATACAGAACGGTGAACATGAGGAAGTTTTTTTCAGTTCTACCTAGACAGGAAAATGTCTTCGTACCAAAAATTTCTTGGGGCGATTGAGTTTTATTTAATCTTAATAAACATTAAAAACATTTTTTTTAATTTAGCGGTTGCACATATTTATTTACCACTGGATGACGATACTACATTGTACACGCTATCATTCGCAGATGACCAGGTAGTAGTCGCTCAGGACATCGATGATATGGAATACATGACACGAAAACTTATGGATGAATATGAAAAATGGGGCCTAGAAGTCAATATTAAAAAGACCGAGTACATGTGCGTCGGAGGACAACAGCAGGACTTGAAACTGGCCACAGGACACACCATCAAACACTGTGCCAGTTATAAGTATTTGGGAACGAGAATATCTAGGGACGGAACACTGGAAGAAGCAATATTCGAGAGGAATATCCAAGGAAGAAAAGCGATTGCAATGCTTAATAGTATACTATGGGACAAAAACATAACCATTGAAAATAAGAAGAGAATTTACAACTCAATAGTGAAAAGTGTAATAACTTACAGCTCCCAGGTGTGGCCATTAAAGGAAAGAACAGAAAAAATACTAAAAGCTACAGAAATGGATTTCTGGAGACGAGCAGCCAGAAAATCCAGAAAAGACCGCATACCAAATGACACGATAAGGTGAGCTTTAGAAATAAAGCACGATATAGTGGACGAAATCAGAACCCAACAGTTGGTATGGTACGGACATGTACAGAGAATGTCATAAGACCGACTACCTAAAAAGATTTTAAATTGGAACCCTCATGGAAAAAGAAAGCGAGGAAGACCACGCCAAAGCTGGAGAGCAGGAATCAACAAGGAAGTACTAGAGAGAGATCTGGGGGAGGAGGGATGGAGAAACCGGGAGGAGTGGAAATTAGGCATCGGAAGACGTTATCAAACCGATTGATATATATATATATATATATATATATATATATATATATATATATATATATATATATATATATATATATATATATATACAGTCCCTGGCCAAATTATTAGAAGCACTGTATTTTTTTTAGTAATTTTATGTTTCTTAAGAGTTTTTATGCAATAATGGTATATTTAAACTACAATATTATTGATTTTTATTTAAAAGAATTGTTGTAGACTACATATTTGTATTTATTTTTAACATATGGCAGTACTGTGTTGACAAAGTGATACATGAACGTAAACAACTACAAACCTGTATCAGTCGTGATCGGAATCGAGTCAGGTACGGACGTGTTTCTGTGGCTTTATGGACTGTGATTGTTTGTTTAACAGTTTTATACTACTCAGTTATTAGTTTATTTTGTATGCAGTGTTTTAAAAAAGTAATTGGACTATTTTCATTATGGGTAGAAAAGGCGATCTTTCACCACGTAAAAAAGCTGAAGTGAAGGCCCTTGTGATTGCGAAAACATTTACAAACCGAGAAATATCACGAAGATTGGAGGTTTCTGAAGCTAGTGTACGACGCATAAAAAAGAAAATTGAGTCAGGGAAGGAATTAAGCCCGAAAAGAAAGAAAAGATGCGGTAGAAAACCAATTTTCACTCCAGGGTCAGAGAGATGTTTGAAGAAAATTTGTGTAGAAAACAGATTTGCTACCACAAAGGTAATAAAATCACAACTCCAGGATGCTAGCGTAAATGCTTCTGAGCGCACTGTTCGAAGAAAATCGAAAGAATTAGATTTTAAGGCCTGTCATCCCGCCAGGAAGCCCAAGTTAACAGCTGCAATGAAAGCAAAGCGCCTGAAGTGGGGCAAACAATGGCAAGACAAAGATGTGGACTTCTGGAGATCGGTAAGATACAGCAATTTAATCAATAATTGATACATTATTATTATTTTCAGTTAAATAAAGCAAATAAACATGGAAGTTTATATATTTTTCCTATTTTTGACAGGTCTGCTTCAGTGACGAAAGCACATTCGAAATTTTGCAGAATAAAGCTCAGTATGTGCGTCGTCGTCATGGAGAAAAGTTTCATCCTGATTGTGTCGTCCCGACGGTTAAACATCCCACCAAAGTGATGATTTGGTCAGTCATCAGCGGCAAGGGCACTGAACGTCTGTACGTCGTCAAAGGAATAATGAGGCAAGATCAGTACAAAGAAGTATTACAAAATCGGTTGATTCCGCAGCTCAGAGAATGGTTTCCAAATGGGGAACCATTCACTTTCATGCAAGATGGAGCTCCCCGCCACACTGCTCGGTCTGTTAAAGCTTTTTTGGCAGAAAAAAATATCCCTCTGTTGGATTGGCCGTGTAATAGCCCCATTGAAAATGTGTGGGAGCTGATGAAAAGAGAAGTGGCTAAAGATGTGATTACCAACAAAACCCAGCTCCTAGAAAAGATTATTCATGTGTGTAATCATCATCCTCAAATGCAGGAGACAGTACAATCTTGCATTGATAGCATGCCGCGCAGAATTAAAGCTTTGATAGCGGCTAAAGATGGCTCAACTAAATATTGACTTTTACTAACATTAATTTCACTTTTCTTTAAAACTTAATAAACTTATGCTTTTCTAAATTAATGCTGTTTTATTTATGTCAAATAAATGGGTAATTGATTGGATAATATAAAAATAAAAAACAAATCAATTTAAAGTAATAAAACGGTACAATATCACTCGGTAATTAATATTTTACATGAAATCTTGCAGTGCGTCTAATAATTTGGTCAGGGACTGTATATATATATATATATATATATATATATATATATATATATATATATATATATATATATATATATATATATATATATATATATATTTTAAACAGCATTTTTTGTGCATTATGTAGCTTAGTTAAAGGTAGTGTATGCGTATTTTTGGTTAAATATGAGCACTAAAACCTAATATTTTTAAGTTTTTATGATAAATGTAGATTCAGAACATTTAAAGATGTCCGAAATAATAGTTTTTTTTTCCATAATTTTAATGATTATACAGTTTTACACTATTTATTAAAATGATTTTGATTTTTTTTTTCAATTTAATAGTTTTCTAGCAACTTTAGGTGTGTTTTCTGAAAAAAATCTGAGGGTGGATGTCTTTTTTTACGATTTTTTTTTTTGGATTCAGCATAAAAAAATACTTAATAAAACACGTGTCTCACTTAAAAGACAGAGATTTTTTTATATATAACTGTGTAATCTAAGATTAATTAAATATGTATCTAATATAAGATTGTTGAACGCATACGAAAGTATAGAAATCAAAAAATGTAAAAGTAGTTTAAATAAAGATAGAGGGCCTATTCCTTATAGTCTCCTCTATTGGTTAACTGATCAGAACTGATGGCCCCGCCCACGCCATTAGTTCCAGTTGAGTTATTCGGAGGTTAGGCTAAGTATAAGTAAGGTAGATTTGTAGTTTAGCTTTAGCTAATCATCGCACCTGATGAAGCTATCATGGTTAGCGAAACGCGTATCGAGTGCAACAATACAGTGTTTGTTGTATTGGTGAAATATACTAAGTAGTGTTACTGTGTCAAAGATTCCACATTCCCAACATAACTCTTTTGTGATGTGTGGCTAGATTATTATTATTGTTATGAAGTTTGAAAAATTATGTTTTTCGAATACAACACTTCCTATTAGCAGGGAAAGTAAATCCAATAAGTTACCTGATGTTCCGTAAGTACGTTTCCACCAATTGAACCGTTTGTACTTCTAAAACTTGTCCTATATTCGACTCGACATTTTTTAGGTTACTGTTTAATCAGATCTGAATTCCTTCTGTACAATACTTTTATTCAAATTGGAAATAATGAAAAACAGTAGCACTGAAATGGAGGTATATTACGACACACACGCAATCGCCATTTTAGCGCCCTATCTCATCCCTTTGACTCGAATATATTTTACTATAAAAAACTTATCTTATATTAAATATCCAATATCTCAATCAAAACCCAGGACAATATCACATAATATTATTAAAAAGGTACAATAACCCCTCACCCCCATCCGATTTCTTCTTACGTTAACAATAAAAATAACAAAAAAAATTGTTATGTTTCAATTTCTGGACTGAAGGAACTCCGAAAAAAATCTATAAGACAAATATCAAGTCCCTTTCTTATCTTCTTTTTCTACCCCTGTGGCACTTTATATGTTCCATTACAAATGATTATAACATACTTAAGATATGTCCATTCTTCCATTAAAAAATCTTGCCGTAGAAATATTAAACCATAAAAAATAACCTGATATTCATATTCCTACAGTCTAAAAAGGCTGAAAAGGGAGCACGATCTATATGAGACAATCCCTCTAACCTCCTACCCCCCATTTCATTAGCCCCTTATATATTTTCCTATAAATAATAAGCTTAAAATTTATCAATTACATCAACCGAAAAACCTAGAAAAAATCTCAAAATACTATAGAATATTTAACTATCCCCACCCCGTTCACTCCCTTCTTGTCTTAAAAGTGAAAATAATGAAAGAATAACCTAACTTTTGAATGCCTCGACTCCAGAAACCTTGAAAAGGACATATAACGATATATATATATAGGAAACAAACCCTCTAATCTCCTCCCCTTTTTCCTCTTGCATGTTTTACTATAAATATTTGTACAAAATATTTGTTTATTACCGCAACAAAAATTACCGTATTACTTTGAAACTATACAAAATGTATCGATCCTTACTCCTTTCACCCCCTTCGTCTTAATTAATATCCCTGAAAAATTATAGGCCTTATCCCGTCAGTATGTATTTTCATATATACCAAATTTGAAATTGATGTCTCGTTTTGTACCGACAGATCGACAAATCGACGGAAATGACTTTTTTTTGTAATCGGGAAACCCTAAAACGTAAATAAAAGCAAAATTACGGAATGTGATTTTTTCACGAATACAGTGTTTTCCTTTAGCAAGAAAGTAACATCTTGGTTTAGAAGTTTGAAACCGTTTGAAAGTACGCTAGAAACTAAAGGTTAAAGTAAATTGTTCATATTTAATATTAATAACAAAGAAGTTGCCTTTTAAAATTTTAATTCCGGTCCGGTGCAGAACGACGATGTTCCCATTGTAATCTTATTTAACAAACTCTAGATATTGGGAATGTAGTGATAATTATCAGTTACCACTATATCTGATTTTTTTACAGAAATTTGAGATTTTTTCTAGATAATACGAATTTTACATTTTAATAGTACTTGAGAACGTTTTCCTAGCACTGAGTGGGCGAATAAAGGGATATTTATTTTGAAGTAATAGCAATGGAAGTGGCATACAATGTTTACTTTTACTTTCATCGCAAAAGGAAAGTCTTGTAATCGTGAAAAAATCACTAGTTCGAGATTTTTGGATTTAAGGTCTTTAGATTCCGAATAACATAGTTCTGCGTCAATCTATCTGTCTGTCTGTTGCCACGATAATTCTCGAAGGAAAGGGGTGGAAATCGGTAAATTTTGTTCTTTTTGATGTCATTAGGAGCATTTTTTTGGTTTTAGATAATGGACAAATTTTTAAATATAATAAATCGTTTCACCAGTTTTCAGCAGTTCGTAATACACAACTCCCCTACTATCCCACCAAATACACAGCAAAGCTTTCTTTCCCTGTATATTGCGCATTGGTTGTGATGTTGAAAGCTGGCCTAGGTCTACCCAAGGTTTTTGGGTTGGAGCATGTTCACCATAAGCTTCAACCAACAATCGATAACTTTCAGCAGCGTTTCCTTCAAATGAAAGAAGGTTATTAAACTTCCCCACAAAACGTCTTTTTCTGGTACGAGACACGAAATATTCAAAGTTATGTAGAACTGTGTTTTTCACACAGTGACAATTAATAACGAACTGGCTTTTGATGGCGTTTATTTACCTTCCAAAACGCCATAGATGTCACTACTCTATACCAACAAGTGTATTAGTACCGCCATCTCTTAGCAAAAGGAACATTATTAATCGAATCACCTGAACACTTGAAAATGCCAAATGAGATTTTGGCGAAATGTCGTGCAAATTCATTGTTAGACGAACGGATTGAAACCCCGAATTTTATATATATATATATATATATATATATATATATATATATATATATATATATATATATATATATATATATATATATAAATATTATATCCGTCTCAAGGTTGTTGGAGTCGACGAGTGGTTGCATTATTTTTAATAATTTATAGTTGAAGAAATATGGAGTTGAAAAGGGGGAGGAGATGTTGGAGGACTTGCTTCGTATATATCGTGTTAAACACCCTTTTCAGGGTCCTTGTAATCGCGGAATTTTAAAGTCGTGTTATTTTTTTTTTTTTTTACTTTCAATTATTTATTATGTTATATATTATAGACATTGCTTGGTACATGCTGTATTAGATGTCCTTTTTATGATTCTTGGAGTCGAAGAATTTAAAAATTAGATTATATAGTAATTGTAAACATGCTTGCACGTTGCACAGTGTACGTTGGGAGCCTTCCTCCGCTATAAGAAAAATTTGGTGAAATATACGATTCTTTAAATAGCGAGTCGATTACTATTTCTTGGCCTCTAAAATCGACAGAGTACAATTCCTGTAATTTTATCTTAATGGTTATTTGAAAAGTTTACACATCGTACATAACTGACATATGATTTAATATATCTTTGCCAATTATTAATTTTGGTATAAATAAAATCTTTATTAACAACTATTTCTAAAGTAAGCTCCTGTTTACTGTGATCTGTAATTTTTAAATCATTCGTTATACATACAGAAATGCCTGCATTAAAGACACTTTTCTCTTAATTTTCTGAGAGATTAAACTAACATTCTTCTGCATAACATCTTGATCTTAATTAAGTAAAACTTAGATTAAGCGTCGATTCTCCAAATATCCTCTAAGATGGCTGGATAATTGCAGGCTTGTTTTCATTAGACGCCCTGGTGTAATTCTGTTGTCGTATATCCTGCTGATTATAAATCACATTGAATCCAGGATAAAATATGCAAAGGCACATGTTCCTAGAGTATGGTTTGGTAAAATTGAGGAACAAGAACAAAAAGTTTTTAGATTTAAGGATGATTCATTTGTAAAGAATATTATGCGACTTCTGGAGTCAATTGGAGAGATACTTAATACTTGTTTTTATTAAATTTGAACATAATTAAACACTTGTGAACTTCCTGGACTATGGTGGATTCTGCATTACTTAGGGCCTTTGGCATTTGGTGGCACATTTGATTTTTCTTAAGTTTAAAGCCCAAAAGTCACTCTGTTAAAATATCGAAAACATTTATTAGAAAAATGTTTTGTAATTTTCTTTTATGCTAGGATGCAACATTTTAGATAGATTGGACAAAAATCTTATTTTGTTAGTTTTTGACCAATAAAAATATCACAAGAAAATTTTTATTTTTTGAATTTGAAATATTTTTGTTAGGTTGATACAAAAATTTAAACATTAATTTTTGATATCATGTTGTGTTTTACTTGTTTTACAATAAATGATTAAAAAATTCTGATTTTCGTACAAGTCCTCGTTTCCCCTAGCATCGTCACTCAATTTGTTGGGCGTTAATTTAGGAGCAAATACCTTATGTCCTGGCATGAACATGTTGCAGGTATAGCAAGGAGAGCTTCTCAAAAGTTGGGAATATTATTTCGAACCAAAAAGCTTTACACTCCACAACAACTCTTAATTCTTTTTAAAGCTCAAATTCGACCAACTATGGAATACTGCTCCCATTGTTTGGGGCTCCGCTCCCAAACATACACTGCATTTGTTGGATTCTATTCAGAGAAGGGCTGTTCGTCTGATTGGAGACCCAGAACTGACCGGCGGCCTTGATTCCCTGGAACATCGAAGAACGGTTGGCCACTTGAGTCTGTTCTACAAGTATTTTCATGGAAAATATTCGAAGGATGTAGCACGCTTAATTCCTCCCAGAGCGGTGCATGTTAGAAATACACGTCGTGCTAATACTTCATATCCGTATGAGGTTCAGCTTGTTACTCCGCGTACAACGCTTTTCAAGCAGTCTTTTATACGGAGAATATCATCCCTTTGGAATAATTTGCTCAGGGCTGTGTTTGCCACCGAGTACAATTTACAGGGATTCAAGAACAACGTGAAGCGCTTTTTTCCGCACACATGCCGCTCCTGGAGCGCTTTAGGGACATCCCTGTAGCACGTGTGCTAGATCCATAAAGGAAAATCGTCATTGTCGCACGGACAATTATCGAATATTTTTACGCTATTACTTGCAGTACACAGAACAACTCTAATGTTATAATTTATTGTAAAACATGAAGGAATAAATGCAAACTAGATATATTTGTGAAGTGCCTGTAAAATATTTAGTTTTTGTGTCCTGTATAGTCAATGTCTTTGTTACTATTAGTAAATATTGACTCAACAGTTTTCCTTTCTTTTTTTGCAATTAAATTATGATGCTAGAGCATCCTTCTTCTTCTGCTGGTGCCATATCCTTAGTGGATGTTGGCGGTCATCGTGGCCCATATTACTTTATTAACTGCCGATCTGAATAAGCCAGTTGAAAACAGTCCGGTCCGTTGGCGCATATTCTTCAACCATGAAATTCTCCTTCGTCCAGGTCCTCTTTTTCTTCGATTTCTCCTTGTAGTGTCAATTGCAGAAGCTCATGTTTGTTATTACGTAATACGTGCCCGAAGTAAGCGGTTTTTCTTTTGTCTCTCTTCTGTACCAACGTCGATTTTTTCTAGTATTGTTATGAGTTTTTGGTGTTTAACTGTATCAGATGCTCTTGCGAAGTCTATAAAACATGCATACACCTAACTGTTCACGTCTCTAGCTTTCTCTATTAGCACTTGTATACTGAATAATGCATCTCTCGTACCCAGCCCGCATCTAAATCCAAATTGTGTGTTACTTTCTGCATGCGCAGTGTTGCTATCTTTACTTCGATTTTAGTAATGCATGGTCCATCAGCTGTGTCCATAGTTGTCAATTCTTCTCTCAGTTCATCTGAGAAGACACTCTGGATATATTCTTCCCAGGTCTTTAGTCTCGCTTGGGGTTCGCAGATTGTCTTTCCATTATCATCTGTTAAAAGTGTTTTTTTAAGATTCTAATGCCTGTAATTTGCTTTATCTTCTTGTAAATATTTGCGGAGTCATGTTTTCGTTCTAGTTCCTCTATCTCGGCATATTGTTCGCTTAACCATCTTGTCTTTACTTCTTTAATCTTATTTTTGATTAGTTTGTTTAAGTCTTTGTATTTCGTTTCGTCGTGGTTTTTTTACCTTTCCTCTAGCCCTCATCAATTCCAATTCGTTTTTTCCCCAATCTGGTCTTCAATGTTAGATTATCGTTAGTTGTTGATGTCACAAGCCTTTATACTTGCCCATATTTCCTTTCTCGGTCTTTCTGTATTTTTCTCTATGCCCGCCATCTTAGTATTGATTTCTGACTTGATTCTATCGTTGGTCACCTCATTCTTAAGAGCATCCTTAAAAAACAAAAACCTCAAATTTCGTGCTATAGGGTAAAAATATTCGATAATTGTCCGTGCGATAGTTGCAGTTGTACGAAAATCATCATTTCTTAATTATTGTTTGTGAAAGAAATAAAACATGGCTTGGAATCAACAAATACATTTTAAAATTCTTTAATCAATCTAACGCAACGTATTTCAAATTAAAGAAATAAAAATCTTCTTGGGATTATATTTTTATTGGTCAAAACATGACAAAATACGATTTTTGTCCAACCGATTTAAAATTTTACACACCACCATAAAATGCAATTTCAAACACATTAATGATCTCGATATTTTAATTAAGAGAGTGTCTTTCAGCTTTAGTAAATTCAAATTTCCTGACAAATGACAAGTGGCACTGCCAAATTTTTTTTTGAATTTCAAGTGATGCAGAATCCACATATACATTCTTTCTGAATTTAGTAAAAAAAATTATATCCCTACGTCTATATATATACGAGGCTGGTTTGAAAAGTCCGTGTAAAAAAAAAAACTACAGTCTCCTTTTATTCTTATACACTTCGTCCAACGATGTTCTAGTTTATTGATCTCTTCCGAATAATAGGATTTGTCCAAGTCTGCAAAATATCCATTAGTGTCTGCAATCACCTCCTCGTTTGAATAAAATCTTTGTCCCGCCAGCCATTTCTTCAAATTGGGGAACAAATAGTGGTTCGAGAGAGCCAAGTCTGGAGAATAGGGGGGATGTGAAACAAGTTGGAATCCTACTTCCATTAATTTTGCGACCACAACTGCTGAGGTGTGTGCTGGTGCGTTGTCGTGATGGAAAAGGACTTTCTTGTGGGCCAATCGCGGGCGTTTTTCTTGCAGCTCGGTTTTCAAACGGTCCAATAACGATGAATATTATTCACCTGTAATAGTTTTACCCTTTTCCAGATAGTCGATGAGGATTATCCCTTGCGAATCCCAAAAGACGGTCGCCATAACCTGTCCGCCCGAAGGAACGGTCTTCGCCTTTTTTGGTGCAGATTCCCCCTTGGTAACCCATTGTTTAGATTGTTGTTTGGTCTCAGGAGTATAGTAATGTATCGATGTTTATACAAAATATTATGTACCCGTTCAGTCGAGATGCCCACAGCACTAGCAATCTCACGCACCTTAACTCTTCTGTCATCCATCACCATATCATGGATTTGATCAATGATTTCTGGAGTCGTAACCTCCACAGGCCGTCCAGAACGTTCAGCGTCACTTGTGCCCATATGGCCAGTCCGAAAATTTTGAAACCACTTATAAACTGTTCTAATCGAAGGTGCAGAGTCACCATAATGTTTATCAAGCTTCTCTTTAGTCTCCTGAGGCGTTTTGCCTTTCATAAAGTAATGTTTAATCACCACACGAAATTCTTTTTCGTCCATTTCTTGAAAATCACTCGACTTCCTTGATTCACACGAATGACAAACACAAAGAAATAGACCAATTTGGCTGAAACTTGGTGTGCGTTCATTCAAGAGATGCTACTAACTAAACATGACCTCGATACGCGCCGGTGGTGCCATCTCTCGGACTTTGCACGGACTTTTCAAACCAGCCTCGTGTATATATATATATATATATATATATATATATATATATATATATATATGTATATATATATATATATATATATATATATATATATATATATATATATATATATATATATATATATAGAGAGAGAGAGAGAGAGAGAGAGAGAGGGAGAAATTAATAAAAATACTGGTTAAATGTATCTGCAATCGGATTCAAAATAGAGTTATAACCTCAAATTATCTATAAAAAAGATCAATAGAAGCCTTATTACATCTGAATATTACGAGATCCTTAAAATTTTATTAAATTTAGGACAAGCTGCTTAATGTCGTCTACACCTGTTACATGCTGTAAGAAGAGCCCGTTATTGTGATATAAATTTGTCGAGATATTTACGTCGCTTGCTTCATCCTATGGATTATCTTATTAAAAGCTGTGCTACGCGATATTGGTACGACAAAGAACATAAAACTATATTGATATGATAGTTAATGGATAATACTTAAATTTTTAATGAATGAATTAATTCTCATTTTTCAGACTGCGAGATATGTTTCCCTAAGGTTTTTCGCATGTAATGTTATTAATATTTTCCAATATTTTTATATATAATTGTGTAATGTTTGTAACTTTTATCGCAAATATATTTTGAAGTAGCCAGGAGTTGACAGAAGGTTTGGCACTTCTCTCGTTTTTTAGTGTTCCGTATCAAAATTGAAAAACGAAACACTTATGGAATTACTTCAGTGTCTGTTTGTCACTGCAGATTTTCTTCGAAGCTATTTGACATAGAAAGTTGAAATTTGTCACAAATCTAGCAATCGATGGCCTAATCATAGCCGTGTACTTTTCAAAGTTAAATTTTGACTTAAGGGATTAGTTTGGGGAGGATGGTGAAATCGGAAGTCAAATGAAAGTCAAGACTTGAGGGAAGCTCTCATCCAGCAGTGGACAGAATAAGCTGATGATGATGATGATGATGATTATGATGAATGCAAATCGTGTAGTCTAGGTAGGAGAACATAAGGACATGTGCCAGCATGCACTGAAACAAAGCATACGGATTAATAGAATAATATAATATATCAGCAAGTACAACAGAAAAATTCTATTTAAATTATTATCCAGAACACGAGGGAGGAAATGGCGGCGTATGATTAGATTTTTGTTTTCTACCATTTTTGCAAATAAATCATCAATCATTAATGACATTGAACGAAAGCTCTCAAAAGTTGAGTTAAATTTAAATTCAGATTCAGTGTTCTCTCCCCGAGAGTTACCTCCTGGAATAAAGTCACTTCAAATTGACAGAGTCTAATTCTAATAATCACGATCTATTAAACATACAACAGTGATGGATGATTTGTAAAAAATATTGGTGTTAATTGTAATCATAATTATGTAATCGCCTGTTAGTAGGCTTAGCATATAGTATGGAAATGGTTGTTGGGTAGTTCATGCATTATAATATATACTAAGTATAGTAATTACTTATGGTACTTTTTCCCCATTGAGGAACATGTGTAGGTGGTATAAGAAATTATATTACAGCGCACAGTGATTCGGCAAGAACATGCTAACGGGACAATATTTATGACATAATTTCCAGGAACCACTGATAACGACTTGTAAACAACCCCCCCCCCCCCCCCCCATCTAACGAATTCCAAGAATTAATTTGTTTATTACCTCATAAAGGTATCTTTTCAGGGGGTCAAAGTAACCCTTATAAGAGAGGTCAGTTTCATTTGCAAATCAGTTGCACACTTGTGATAACATATTTTAAAATTGGTAGCAAAGTTAAACGAGTTTTTTGTGATGGAATATTCTGTTGAAGGTATGTAGTCTATTATGACTTATATTTTTTATAAAAAATATGTATACTTTTGGTGTTAGATCAATTTGTAAATGTATAGATAAATCCAGCAAATTTTACATTAATTGTAAACTTTAAAAGTAGCAACTTTTTTTTATCCACATATATCCACCTAGATTTTTCTATATGTAATACCTACAATATTCAGGCACAGATTCATATATATTATAGACCCCGAAAAGGCCCGAAAGTAAAATTATTTTATTTTTTTCAGAACGAGTCGTGACTATGACGAAAATGGAGTTTTTTTGAAGAATGGCTAAAACATGACAAAACTGAACGAAACAGTGGCATTTTTTATTATATAAGTGAAAAATTCAATATGTCTGATGTTTTTCTCTAAAACGACTCAAAAT
This sequence comes from Pachyrhynchus sulphureomaculatus, assembly GCA_019049505.1. Taxonomy (NCBI): domain Eukaryota; kingdom Metazoa; phylum Arthropoda; class Insecta; order Coleoptera; family Curculionidae; genus Pachyrhynchus; species Pachyrhynchus sulphureomaculatus. Next base: position 172,552,506 of record CM032453.1, read on the forward strand.
GAAAATATCAAGCCTTTCAGCAAAATTCAATCAAAAGTGGACTTCTTTAAAGTGTAATAGAAATGTTTCTAATCAAACATAAAGATTGGTTAGAGGGATCCGGAATCGAAATAAAGATGTGTGTTAACCAGCCGTGCACTTCAACATCATCAGCGGCTCTTTCCGTAGGGCGACCCAGAAAATCATTTGAAGACTCATCAACGAAAACGAAGAGACGGAGAGTAGAAGATCTTTTGGAATCGCGAAGTGCAAGTGAGCCTATTACAGCAGCTGAGTTAGCTACTCGAAAAGAAGGGCATCGAAGTGTTGCTAAACAGATCCATAACGTCGCGGTCAGTGAAACTAGAGAAAAGAATAAGTGTTCTGAACAAAGTCGGCAGTTAACACCAGACGAAGCTTTAGCTTATTATGTGGACTCGAAATCGACTTCTCACTCATATAAACAAACAAGAAAATGGTAAATGAAAGCGGGACATCAAGTATATCCATCGTTTTATAGTTTAGGTAAGTCCAAAGCTTCTTGTTGTCCTTCTGACGAATATATTTCTGTGACTGAATCTCGAGCTGAAATTAAACTTCACGCGATTTTGGATAAAACGGCTGAACGATTAGTTAAAGCTCAGACGGAAGTCATTAGAAGTGTGTTACCTCGTTCATATTATAGGTTGGTAAGCAAATGGGGCTGTGATGGGAGTTCGGGGCATAGCACGTATAAGCAGAAATTTGAGAACACTAACGCTACAGACGAATTTTTGTTCGTATACTCATTTGTCCCTTTGAGACTGCTTGATGGCGAAACTGTGATCTGGCAAAATCCAAGACCTTCCTCTACTTTATATTGCCGTCCTATTAAGTTTATTTTTGCCAAGGAGACAAAAGAGTTTACGAAAGAAGAAACTTCTAAAATTTTAGATGAAGTAAGTCAGCTTCTTCCAACATTATGTAACGTTGCTGGATCTCAAATCTCTGTTAAACACGATTTGTTGTTGACAATGACTGATGGCAAGGTGTGCAATGTCTTAACAGACACAAGTTCAACACAAAAGTGTTATATTTGCGGTGTCACCCCGTCTACTATAAACGAGGAGTCAAAGAAATATCCCAGCAACGAAGAACGCCTTGCATTTGGTTTATCTACTTTACATGCATGGATCCGCACGTTTGAATATTTGCTTCACATCAGCTATCGTTTAGAAATAAAAAAGTGGCAAGTCAAAGGAGATAACGACAAAGCTATTGTGAAGCAACGCTCACAAGAGATACAAAAAGTGTTTAAAGATCGTATGGGTCTCATTGTAGATAAACCAAAACCTGGGTATGGTAACACAAACGATGGAAACACAGCACGTAGATTTTTTTTCCAAAGCTGAATTGAGCAGCGAAATTACAGGATTAGACGTAAACCTTATTCGTAGATTTCATGTAATTTTAAGAACTTTGTCATCGGGATATGACATAAATTATATAGAATTCGAAAAGTTTTGTGTTGATACTAGAAAATTATACCTTGATCTGTATTCGTGGTATTCCATGCCCGTTACTGTGTATAAAATTCTTGTACACAGCGCGGAAGTTATAAAGTCTTTTCTTCTTCCCATTGGACAACTCTCCGAAGAAGCCCAGGAGGCAAGAAATAAAGACTGTCGTAGATTCCGTGAACGGCACACCAGGAAGCGGTCACGTATTGCCACAAATACAGATCTTTTGAGAATGCTTTTAATTACGTCTGATCCTGTTATCAACTCGTATAGAGAATTACCGCGAAGGAAATTTATTTCTTTGCCATCGGAGGTTCTGCAGTTGATTATCCCACCTTCATTGCCATCCGAAACACCATCAGTAAGTCATCATCACGAATTAAATGAGGAGGATTATTTACTCTCTGAATATTCTATTGAATGGGAGAGCGGCGATGACGACTCATCTGATGGTGATTAGTAGGTTTAAATATTTTTTTATTGTAATTATTATTCTTATTTTATTGTGTGTTGTAGTTGCTTATAATTCATGCCTTAGTATATAAGTTATTTAATATTATATTTCTTTTACTTATACACCTTGTTATTGTAAATAATTGATATATAGATACTGTTATTGTACTAATTTATTTTAAAAGAAATAATATTTTGTAAATTAATAAATGTGGGTACTATCATTATGATTTTTATTTTTTTCCTAGAAATTTCTTTGTAAACACACATGATTGTGCTTTTCACACATAATGAGTAGGTAGACGTATATAGCTAATTAAAGAACAATTAGCGACAATAGTGAACAAATGAGACACATTAGTAAACCACTTCCGTCTTGCAGCTACATATTTCGATTAATACACACACAGTACACATTTTTCAACTTTTTTTTTTTTCTTAAAATAGCTTAAGATACCTGGAATATACATAAACAAAAAAATAAGTGAAGAAATAATATTGTCCCGCTAGCTTGTACTAGTCGAGACACTGTGCACCGGTTATAGATTATAGTGAATGTTACCCATAGCGTTATCTCCAATCACTACTTATTCGAAGAGAAGTAGCTTGAACTTTAAAACTATGATTAAAAGAGTTTTTTATAAACAAATTTTCTTTATCCGTCCAGACAATGACATGTTTTCTTTCCTTCTTAACAATCTGGTCAGTTAAATTTCACTTATTTGTTTAGTACAAATCTTGTAAAATAATTATTTACGGGCAAGGCTTGGAGAATGGTATTTTACACAACCAAGTAAGTTTTCTATCCTGAAATCTTACGAGTCTTAGTACATCACAACAATTTTTGGGAATTTGTATGAAGTAACTACTAAATAATAAATAAATATTTATTTGAAACTAGTGAAATTATACATGGGTTGAAAAGTTTTGAGACTTTCGAAGAAAAAACAATGATTTTAATATGGATTTCTTTCGGGAGTTGAGGCCATATTCTCCAGATATTAACTTCCTGTCGTTTCGTTGACACTGCAGTCAACATTTTGAAAGGCGATGTGGCAGTGGTCGAAGGTTTCTTCTTGGTTATTCACTGTCTACTGTACTCAACGATGCAACGCTGTCTGATTTTGTGTGTTTCGGAGTCGGCATGGCCATTTGGACCCTCGGCAAATCAGACGCCAGCGACACTTCCCTGTTTCTTAACGTTCTTGTTTGTCGTAACGCGGACGTCCAAGTTTTGCTGAGATTAAGCCCTTCGTCTTTTTTGTTAAAATTCCGTTTGTATTTGTTGATTTCAATAGCCACTTTCCAGAGAATATTAAGGCATTGTTCAAGCACTGCTAGCAATACTTATTTCCAGTAGAACCAGAACTTCTACAAGCAGACCGATGGAGTGGCAATGGGAAGCCCACTAATTCCAGTTGTAACCAATTTCTTTATGAAAAAATTCGAGCAACATGCACTGGAAACAGCTAGCAAGTGGCCATATCACTGGTTCCGATATGTTGATGATACATTTGTTATATGGAGACATGGAGAAAAAGATCTGGACGAGTTCTTAAGACACCCGAATTCAATTAATAATAGAATCCAATTCACCATTGAGAGGGAAAAGGACAAACAAATCACTTTTCTAGATATGCTAATCGAAAGAGAAGACGACGGAAAATTGGGTCACAGAGTGTATCGTAAACCAACACACACTGACAGATATTTAAGCAAGGAAGCTAAACAAAAAAGAGGAATCATAAAAAACCGAGCAATCCGAATATGCCAACCAAAACACCTGCCAAATGAATTAGAACATCGGTTACTCTCGGCAAGAAATAGAACGACCCACTCGTCAGAATAAAACTACAAAAACTGACAATAAAGACAAACAATGCCAAAGAGTTGTCTTGCCTTTTGTGAAAAATGTAACGGACCGCATTGGAAAATTGCTACGTCGGCAGGACATTAATATCACATACAAGCCAACACGGACAATAAAACAAAGTTTAAGATCGGTCAAAGACCAGAGAAATCCACTTTCTGCTACAGGCGTATATCGAATTCCATGCATCTGTGGTTCATTCTATGTTGGTACAACGAAACGTAGCATTAATACACGGTTAACTGAACACAAAAGGAGTTGCCGACTAGAACATACAGATAAATTTACCGTAGCCGAGCACACGTTGATCCAGGAAGACCACAAAATACTGTTCGACCAGACTCAAGTTCTAAGCAACGTATCGAGCTACTACCCAAGGTTATACAGAGAGGCTATTGAACTCCAAAAACACAAACGGAATTTCAATAAAAAATACGAAGGGCTTAATCTCAGCAAAACTTGGACGTCCGCATTACGACAAACAAAAACGTTAAGAAACAAGGAAGTGTCGCTGGCGCCTGATTAACCGAGAGTCCAAATGGCCAGGCCTACTCCGGAACACACAAAATCGGACAGCGTTGCATCGTCCAGCACAGTTGACAGTGAACAGCCAAGAAGAAACCTTTGACCACTGCCACATCGCCTTTGAAAATGTTGACTGCGATATCAATGAAACGTCTGGAAGTTAATACCTGGAGAACAAGGCCTCAACTCCCGAAAGAAACCCATATTAATTCAACCGATCGTGAAAGCCTACATTCTTCAACAATGATTCCAAAAATCGATTTTAAGCTTCAACATAGTTTCCTTCAAGAACGATTCACTTATTTCAGCGATCCTTCCAACATTTGTATACCTTTCATATAGTACAATTTGTCGAGCTCTTTAAAATAAAATCAGTTTCTTTTTTGACTTTTTTATTTGAGCCAAATCTCTTTCCCTGTAGGCACCTTTCCAAATTTGAAAAGAAATAATAATCGCTGGGGACCAGATCTGGTGAATATGGTGGATAAGGAAGCAATTCATAGCCCAGGGATTGTGAGCTGGTGCATTATCTTGGTGAAACACTTTTTTCCTCGCTAAATGCAGCTTTTTTCCCTTGATTTCGCGATTCAAACGTAATAGTCTCCGGTAGTTGTTCGCCTCTTCTCAAGATAGTCGATCAGTATTATTCCATGTGCATCCCAAAAAATACTTGCCAAAATATCTTCAGCTGATGTTTGTATTTTTGGACGCTTTGGTTGGCTTTCATGCGGTTCCAGCCACTCTGCGGACTGCCTATTGGACTCAGGCGTGTATGGATCGATGTTTCGTCCAGTGTTACTAATCGACGCAAAAACTCTTTTGGTCTACACCGACACAGTGCTAAAGACCGCCAATCTTCGACACGTTGCTGTTTTTGATGAATCGTGAGAGTGGACGGCACCCAGTTTTTTATATGCAAATATTCATGCAAAATATCTCCCACTAATTCTGTTGATAGTCACGATGTCAACTATCTCTGCCACTTTCACTTTGCGATCATTCAGATCAATATGGTGGATTTTTTTGTGTTTTTTAGAGTGACCCTCATATTTACGTCCGGAAAGTCGGAGCTTGTACGACCGCATTTAAGTGCACTAAATCTTCGACAAAACTAAAAGACAAAATGTCATGAAAATGTTACACGAATCTTCCGAGAGTTGCCACTAACCGATAATCATATGTTTTTTTTTTATTTGAGCTGCCATCTCTTGAAAAGTCTCGGGACTTGTCACACCATGTAAGTATAAGTATTTTTTCTGACCTAGTACGGTAAACTTTATCTTCTGTATGAAAACTGATCCAAAAGTAATAATTTTTCCGAATAAATTCACAAAACATTATTGCTAAATAAATTTTGGTTATCTACGAAAGCTAGAACTTTTGTGGAATATTAATTAAATAAACTAGTTTCATTACAGAACTATTAAATTTTGATTAGTAGTCAAATTTAAATTTGTATACTTTTACTGCACACCTCAGTTTACTCAATTTCAGGATAAGTCGGCTAAATTACATCATCAGTAATATTTCTCTGCACCTAATATTTTGTATCATTTTGAGGAATAGCTATGTCAATAATAACCAAAAGAATAAACATAATTATTTAAGAATAGTTTAGCAACGTAGAATTCGTTATATCTATTAATTAATTTTTTCCTTTTCCCTCTTCAGCTGGCCATTTTCATTACCGCAGGCTACAAAAGCCAACTATTCCGATTTTTAACCCTTTAATAAAAGCCCCTCGTAAAACCTAATGTAGTGTGATATAGGAAAATCTCCATTTTGACCAGAGCCAACTTGGAATAATTTCGACGTTTGACAGTGGCGTAACTAAATATTTTAGACCTCCCAGAACTACGAGGGTGGATTGATATGTGTGTTAAATTTTTATGAAACGATAGGAAATTTTGTTAAGCGGAATGACTGTTGGTTAGCGTGATTTCTGTAACGATTGTCTTCACAGTTTCAAACAGATGCAATTGTTTTTTGGCAGCTATCATAAGTGATCGATGTTAGTATCGTAGAAATAAATAAATATGAGTATCTTGCAGTAATATTTTTTTTTTTAAATAGTGAACTGCGGCCTAGATAGAAACTGGACTTAAAAAAATTCATGGGGACTCTGCACCACCACTTAAAACCATTTGTTACTGGATAAATAAATTTAAAAGTGGCCAAATCAACAGTACAGAAACTCTACGTTCAGAACACCCGATTTAGGTTCCTTTTGAAGAAATGGTCAATAAAATTCATGGTATCGCGATGGAAGATCGTCGCATTAAGCTTCGTGAGGTTGCTGAGATGGTTGACATCTCATATGAACCGATACATAATATCATGCATGAAGTTCTAAAAATGGAAAAGCCGAGTCCGCGGTGAGTACCGCGTTTGTTGATTTCAGACCAAAAACGCGCGTGGAAGGACCATTTACCAAAATAGTTTTTCTGTCGATATTTTCTAATCAAAAATGTACACTTTCAAGGTAACCAAAAAGCACTCGAAGTCTCAGTTTTGTACCTCTAGTTAAGTGGCAGTAGTAGTCGTTTTTGTTCTGTGAAAAACAATATATTATAGTTATTCGTTTTGGTATTTGCTAGCGTAGATAAACTAAAATGCTTCCCCCTAACTATCTTAACTACCACAAACTCTGCAAAACTTCCATTACTTACTATAAAAAACCTGGTAAGTCATTTAACAATGTTAAAATCCGTATTAGGGGATTTAGAACTCATAAACTTCCCTTAAGCTGCTACTAAAGTTGTGCCATCTGGAGCAACGATTAAACGATTAAAAATTCTTGATCTGCCTGCACTCTATTTCTTCGGGTCCCTGAAACAACAAGCTTGTCTGTCATCTCCCCTGATGTAGACTCCAACTAGTTTAAGCTGTTTCCTTCTTGATAACTCTTTTAAGTGTCCTTAAACTTTCAAATCAGTGTTGACTTTGTCCTTTTGGTACCACCTAACTATCGGAGCTGTATATACTACCTGTTCGCGGTAGATGACTACCTCCTTCATTGTGGATACCATAAAATGAAAAACCACAGCGTGTTCCCCAACCGACGATTCAGATCCAGCCATTCAAGATCCATCAGTAAGGTACACCAGAATGGCTTGCGACGCGTTAACATTCTAATTCCTGCCAGAAACTATGAGAGTTTTTTAAGATTTTATAAGTTTTAAAGGGTGCTTTATGACCTTAATGTAAACTATATCTGTCGAGGAATCTTTATTTAGTGAGTACTAGAATCAAATAAAAATACAACTTCGAAAGCATTCTGTTTATTCAGTTGTTTTCTAAACTGAAGAAAACTTTACGATCGGATAAGTGTTCGTAGTGGTCCTTCGATTGTATGGGCTCTTATATATGTAGTTACGCCAATGATGTCTGTAAAGGGAAAAACGTCCGTATTATAGATATTTTTATTTGTTTTCATCTTATCGATTTTGGAAATACCCCGGAAAGTTTTTTTTCGGCATTCTGATTTATTATTTAACGGGTTTCTATTTATAAAATGCAAGCTATTCTTCTCAAGTTTTTTTGTTTTGTTGTCAACACCTTTCTCTGAAAGATTCATAACTATTCCCGAGCTCGAAATTATTAAACAACAGTAAATAAATAACATTACAGTGTCAAATTAGAGTGACATGCATTTCTAAGCAAAGCAATAAAATAATAGGATATTTCGTTACTATTGACAATGACAAGTTGCTAATACGTATATTTCGTATATTTTGGCACGACGGCTAAGCTACGCTCTTATGATATGTCTGAAAAGTTCTGTTTGTGGCTCTTATGTTTCCTCAGAGCGCGTCCTTTACGAGTGGCAGTCGACGGATTTCTTTCTAACACCTTCACTATCAACGCAGGTGTGTCCTAAGGCTCCGTACTATTTCCTACTGTCTTTCTCATTTACATTAACGATCTGCTGGAAAAGACCGGAAACCCAATCTCTAAACATCTTGCCTACCGACAATGGCGTGAAAATCCTAACACCATAAATCGTAACACCTTTGTTCGTGCCCGGAACAAATGCAAAGGAATTATCGACGAAACCAATTAATCAACGAATTAGAAACAAACTTATCGCTTGTCCCAACAATTCCAGGTCGTTTTGGACAGTCGCTAAGGCAGCAAATTTCACCAAATCCACCATACCACCACTCACACGACCAGATAATTCCATTACAACAACACCTGTTGAGAAAGCGAACTTGTTGGCTGAACTCTTTGCTTCACATTCTACTGTCGATTTCCAAGGAAAAACACTACCTAATATTCCCATATTGCAGTCAAGGATGTCCGATGTTGCCTTCAGAGAGCGTATCATAAAGCATATTTTAATGAAGCTAGACACAAAAAAGGCTTCTGGCGCTGACGGAATACCTGCCATAGTTCTCAAAAACTGTGCGAGGGAACTAACACCAGTTTTCTGTAGGCTTTTCAACCTATCTTACAGAAAGGGAATATTTCCCTCCTGCTGGAAATGTGGTACAGTTCAGCCGATACCTAAAAAAGGCAAGAAGACCTTGCTAAATAACTACCGACCAGTCCCACTGCTTTCAATAATATCGAAAGTCATGGAAAAGGTTATCAATCAGCATCTTCTAAAATATCTTGAAGGATTCAACATTATTAGCGATCACCAATATGGCTTTTGTAAACATAAATCAACAGGAGATTTTCTGACTTATGTAACACATGTTTGGAACAACGCAATTGAACACTTTAGAGCATCTCGAGCGGTTGCTCTTGACTTATCCAAGGCATTCGATCGTGTTTGGCACGATGGACTGTTGGCTAAGCTATTCTTTACAAAGCTCCCAAACATACGAGTACATTGCATTTGTTGGATTCTATTCAGAGAAGAGCTGTTCGTCTGATTGAAGACCCAGAATAGACCGACGCACAGTGGGGAAAAACGAAAAATCGTGTTTCAAAATTTTCTAGAGCCTTCAATTTTGGTTCGATTTGGACGATTTTTTTTTAAATTGAAGCTTATTAAATTCCGAACAAAGTTGTCGGAGCCGATTTTTCAATTAAACTTTTATTTCAAAATGGCGGACGTTGGTTTCTGATTATATAGCGACTGAGACACAGAAAACGCTTACAGTTTCAAACCAAGTTGTGCTAAAATGCGTGTATGTATGTTTTTTTTTATGTCGCAGATAATATATCTAATATCACAGTTACAAGATTAATAATAATGAACCCAAAATGGTTGCCATGAACAATAAAGGTATTATAAATATGAATAAACGTACCATTATTATTTTATATCCATAACATTTGCATAAATAATTTCTTTAAGGTTGTTAATTATAAATATGTTTCAACAATTGACTTAAAATGACAAATCAGATATGGCAGATGCCAAAATTGAATCGAGCAAGAAAGTTTCTCTGTGGCATTTAGACTGAGGCAGTCAGATCATTCGCGTTATTCAAGTTTAGTTGCGGGATTTAAATTTCCATGCAGTTATTGCTAGAATATTGCTGCTGTAAATTTTAAGTATCGTAGACAATTTTCTAGCAGATACAAAAAACAGCGATACACGCAGAAAAGGACAGCTCACACAGCTAGAAAATGGCTACAACAGCTAAAACGTTTTTTGTTAAAATAGGGACAGCTAAATATTTTGCTGCACTAGCCACATTGTTTGCTGTTGTAGCAAAAAAGTGGCTGCTGTTGCTAAACAGTGGCTAATGCAGCAAAATATTTAACTGTCCCTATTTTAGCATTTCTCTGCGTGTATTTTGTAAGAGTAATAATAATCTTTATTAACGAGAAAACTCTTTAGTACATATACAGAACTACTCAATTATAGGAATAGACTAGAAAAATAAGAAAATAAATATGTCTAACCTTAACTTACTCTTACATAAAATGTTGTCTATATATAAGAAATGGTAACGTTTACATAAGAAATGGCAACGTTTCGCGTTCGTTCTAACGTAATACAAACTGCGTTTTCTGTGTCTCAGAAACCGCCATTTTGAAGACGTCCGCCATTTTGAAACAAAAGTTTAATTGCAACATCAGCTCCGACAACTTTGTTCGGAATTTAATAAGCTTCAATTTAAAAAAAAATCGTCCAAATCGAACCAAAATTGAAGACTCTAGACAATTTTGAAACACGATTTTTCGTTTTTTTTTCCCCACTGTGCGACGGGCTTGATTCGTTGGAACATCGAAGAATGGTTGGCGACTTAAGTCTGTTCTACAAGTATTTTCATGGAAAGTGTTCGAAGAATGTAGCCCGCTTAATTCCTCTCAGAGCGGTGCATGTTAAAAATACACGTCGCACTAATACTTCACATACGTATGAGGTTCAGCTTGTTACTCCGCGTACAAGGTTTTTCAAGCAGTCTTTTATATGGAGAACATCATCCCTTTGGAATAATTTGCTCAAGACTGTGTTTTCCCACCGAGTACAATTTACAACGATTCAAGAATAATGTAAATCGCTTTTTCTACACAGGTGTCATTCCTGTAGCGCTTTAGGGACTTCCCTGCAGCACGCATATTTCAAAAGAAGCTATGCTTTTGCGAGATTTTTATATTAATATCACTTTTAAGGAAGATGCAGCCGTGACTTTTTTTGCAAACGAAAAATCTGCTTATGCAGAATGACGAAAATAACATCTGTGATAGATAGGTGTGGTGTGGAAATGCAAAGAAAAGGAGACCTGAACTAACCTGAACAAACTGTTTGTATACTTTTGATGCGATATATCAGATCCGTAGTATTTTTGCCCGCTGATCACGAATCTGACGTCAGAATATCGCCATCACATCTCAATTTTTTTCTAACCTCAAAAAATAGGTAAAAATTAGTAAAAATTAAGAAAAATATACTCCTAAAAAATTTATTCAAGCTTTTTCATGAATCCAAAGATGTATTAATATGTATTCGGACACGCTAAGCTAATATTCATCGGTTGGATTAAGCCATACAGTTCTGTTTTCTTTCTAACTTCAATAAATCAGACAGATATAGTGCTTCTCGATTGCAAAAACGAATTCAAATTAAAATTCAACCGATTCTTACCAAATTTGGTACATGGGTGTTTTTTTTTTGGGTTGCTGATCATGAATCTGAGGTCGGATTTGCAAAATTCAAAATGGCAGATCCAAGATGGCGGACAAAATTTTTGAAAACCAACCGATTCCTACCAAATTTGGTATACAGTTGGGGAATCCTCAAACCTGATACTCTTAAACCCTAAACCCTGAAACCTTAGACTCCCACACCCTGTAACCTCAAAAAATAGACCTCAATAACCCTGTAACTTTAAAAATGAGACCCAATAAACTCAAAACCAGGACTTTTAAACCATATACTCTCAAATAGTAGACCCTTAAGCCCTAGAATTACGAAGGTTAGACCCGCGCCTAACTTTCCTTTTTTTGGCTGTATCTTGTTCTTTTTTCCTCGAATGACCTATTCAAAGGCTTTCTGCCCAAACGCTTTTGGGGACTTGTTTCTCTTTTTAGCGACCAGCAATAGTCCGCTAGCATATGGTCATCCCATCGTCCTTGATACCGATTTTCTTTGATTTTCAGATCTTGGTGAAAACGTTCCCCTTGCTCCTCACTGTAGTCACCAAGATTATCTGGGAAATCATCGATGTAGGAGTCCCTGCATCGTAATTCTCTTTCTTCTACCTGCCATGACGGCATCTAAGCCGTTATCCAGGGACTCTCTGCCGGCTAGTGGAGTAACACCGTTGCCCACCGTCCCCACGTGGAGGTGCCCTGGATGCAGATAGAAGAATAAAAATCGACCGATGAATTTTCTCAGCCTTCAAAATGGCGCGAAAACATCTGCCATCTTGAATTTTTGCAAATCCAACCTCAGATTCGTGATCAGCGACCCAAAAAATCCCCGTGTACCAAATTTGGTAAGGATCGGTTGAATTTTAATTTGAATTCGTTTTTGCATTCGAGAAGCACTATATCTGTCGGATTTATTTGGGTTAGAAAGAAAACAGAACTGTATGGCTCAATCCAACCGATGAATATTAGCTTAGCGTGTCTGAATACAGATTAATACATCTTTGGATTCATGAAAAAGCTTGAATCAATTTTTTAGGAGTATATTTTTCTTAATTTTTACTAATTTTTACCTATTTTTTGAGGTTAGAAAAAAATTGAGATGTGATGGCGATATTCTGACGTCAGATTCGTGATCAGCGGGCAAAAATACTACGCATCTGATATATCGCATCAAAAGTATACCCCACTTTTTTTTTTGTGAGGCTGTGTTATTATTGTATAGCAATGTTATTGTAGGGTAGATTTCAAATTTCTTGGTCAATGTCTTAACAAAATGTTTATAATAATAACCAATCAGACGGTTTCCTTTCCCTTTTTGGATATACTAAAAAAAAGGACCAGTAACGCATCTTCGGTTTAGACAAAATCAATTCATACAAATCGATTGATGTAGGGTACTTAATTCCTCACATCGGTATGAGGGTCAGCTTGTCATTCCTTGTACAACCTTTTTGAAGAATTCTTTTATATGGAGAACCCCGTCTCTTTGAAAGTTTTTCCCACCGAGTACAATTTATAGAGATTCAAGAATAGCGATTCGCTTTTTGGGCACACTAGTTGCTCTTGTAGTGCTTTTGAGATTTCCCAGTATCTATGCTACTCCAATAAAAGAAAACTCTCTACATGTTACACAGTCAATATATATTTTCTCACAAAAGATCAGAAAATCAATCAAAATTTGCAAACATTAGGCCTGACTCTGCTCAGATTCACTAAATATCTATTTTCGAAGAGTAGAGATCCTTAAAAATCTATCATAAATTCGTAAACGGCGTTCGACGGTCAATGCAATTTGATATGATCTAATCTCATATAACTAAAGCCATGAAAGCTTTCGTTCACAATTCACGTTATTATTGTTACTCAATTTTTAAATGCAAATAAGCAAAAATTTATTTTAAGTTAATATTTTGAACAGTGTACCAATAAAAGTTCGCAATCTTATTAAGTATGATACACGTTTAATAAATCATTGTTGCGAAAATGTGACATATTTTTCAAGTGGAAACACTAGACCAAACACTTTATTTTAGCACTCGACGCGCGTTTCCCTAAACGTGTTAGCTTTATCAAGAGCGCTGATTTGCTACATCTAAAGGTAAAAACTAAACTATTTACTCTAATGGAAAGGACTAATTACAAATGACGCATTAGTTTCGATCGACTAACCTATACAAAAAACTGCTAGGAGTAGGTCGTCGGGCCTTATTTAGACTATTTTTACATCTTTTATTTTTAAGTGAACTCTGCTTATAACGAACCCGTTTGTAGCGAACGTCCGGTTAAAACGAACTATTTTATAATGCACGAAAAAACTTCCATAAGATCAATGCAAATTTTTATCTATTATAACGAACCCGGTTATAACGAACTTCCGGATAAAGCGAACCAAATTCAGATGTTTTGTGTTCGTTTATAATGAACTTACGAAAATTATCAAAAGTAAGGATTACTGTGTTTGTAATTGCAAATATGTCTGGAACAAAGAAAAGAAAATTGTTGTTGATAAGAAAGTCCGCTAATCCCAGGTGTTTTAAAAACAAATATTTACCAGTATAGTACAAATCAAACAGTAAAGCTTGGATGACATAAGACAAAGAATTAAAATTCACAAACAGAAAAATATTACTTTTGATTGACAACTCTCCAACGCACCCTGAAGTTGATCTCTAGCAAATAAAATTGGTTTTTATGCCTCCAAATACAAGTGCAAAGCTCCAGCCTATGGATCAAGGTGTAATACATTCTTTAAAATATCATTATAGAAAGATTTTACTTGTGAAAATGTTAGAGACGATCGATAAAGGTAACATTTTTTCTGTCACTCTCTTGGACGCTATAAACTTTATCCATATGGCTTGGCAAAGAGTCAATAGAGAAACTACTGCAAACTGTTTTAAGCATGGTGGATTTTTAAGGAAGAAATGTAGATATGACTTAGATGATGAGCTACCGTTGACTCAGTGGATTGGAAAACATCGAGAAGATCCTACTGATTGTCTAGAATTTGTTTACGATGTTGACATTCAACAAAAGTACAGTGGAAATCGAGATTAAAAAGATGTTTAATCACTTTAATTTTAAAGTATATGTATGTGCTGATAATGAATTAATGACGAGAGAAATATTAACTGATGATCAAATTGTGACATCAATGACTTCTGGAAAGATTTTAAGCGATACAGACGACGAAGACGAGCTTGGAGAAGGAGATAATATTTATCTTCCATCCATTTCAGAAATGACTAAGAAAGTGACTGAATCTCGCAATTTTTTAGAATCTCGTGAAGTTCCTGAACATATATGGAGTAGTTTTTGTGACCTTGACAATTATATAAACACCATTTTTTTTTCAAGTAAAATTGTATAAACGAAAATTACTAATTTTATTGTATAAACTACGTATTTTAATGTTTTCGTTTATACTCATATATGTACCAACATGTATAATAATAACTTTAGTGTGACTTGTTTTATTTTCCTTTTGAACGTTTTCTTTTAATTTAATAATTATTATTATTCATTCTTCTAAGCATTAGCGCCTAATCTAAATAAAAAAGTAGTGAAAAAAGGTATTAGATTTTGTTTACTGTTTAAAACGAACTTCGGATATAGCGAACCATTTAGTGATTTTTTGGAGTTCGTTATAAATGGCCTTCACTGTACTTTCGTATGCTTGTAATAATTTTTCATCACATACAATTTTTGTCAACCCTAAATTATCTAATGTTACTGTGTGTTCTCGTTAGAAGTAGAATTTGAGATAAGTTGTAGAAATGGTAACAAGAAGTATGCTGAGAATACAAGAATATCGATTAAAACAAGATTTAAAGAAAATTTAACTCATTTAAGATACTGTAGATCAAGAAAATCATGCATAGCCGAATATGCTTTTGAACATCATTTACATTAGATAATTTAAGGTTAATAAAAAATATATATGTAATAGGAAAGTATTAGACGCATAAGAAAGTATTGAAATTATAAAATTTAAAAATAGTCTAAATGAAGACCGAGGAGCTATTCCTTACAGTTTTCTGTACAGGTTACTCGACAGAAACTACAGCTCCGTGTGTAATAGTCGATTCCACTCGATAAATCGCAAGTTTAATATAAACAACATAGTTTACTCTTAGATTTAATCAATTACACTGGTCAACACAAGTCTTGTTTCCTTCATTTTTTTTTTCTGTTATTGGGTATTTCTATGGCCCTAACTATCAAAAAAATACTGGGAGATTGCTAACAGCTTTACCTTTTGAAATATACAGTTTTATTATTTTGCCAAAAAAATACAAAAAAATAATACATTATGTTAACAAAATTTCTATTGAACACTAGCAAATGATCTTTTATAAGATTTCTTTGAATGAACGACTTTAGGTAGATCTCATTGCAAACTCCAGCAGTAGTCTGCCATCATATGTGAGTCCCACCGCCCCTGATAACGCTCTTCCATTGTCCGAAGATCCTGATGAAATCTTTCACCCCTGCTCCTCACTAAAATCACCCAGATTTTGTGGAAATCGGTCTAAATGCGAGTGCAGGAAGTGGATTTTTATGCTCATGTTGCACCCTAGCTCTTGCAAGTTCGATAGCATGCACTCAACAAGCTCGACATGATCGTCAGATTTCTTTTTGCCTAGGAAGCTACTCATAACCAAAACAAATGAATTCCAAGCTTTGGATTCGACTTCAGTCATTAATTTGACAAAATTAGGATCTTTCACGAGTTGCCTAATCTGTGGCCCATCAAAAATACCAGCTTTCAATTTTTCTGAACTTAATCCTGGAAACTTGTGTGAAAGAAAATTAAAACATTCGCCACTTTTGTCAAGCGCCTTCACAAACTGTTTCATTATGCCGAGTTTAATATGAAGTGGTGGAAATGTGATGCGGTCTCGGCTAACTAAAGGCACGTTTTTATAACATTTTTTGTACCAACTTTTAGCTCTTCCCGCACTGGCCAAACTTTTTGTGACCAATGGTGTTGTTTGTCACGACTATCCCAGAGACACATGAAACAAGGGAACTTTGTGTACCCCCCTTGTTGACCTAAAAGAAAGTTAACCATTTTCAGATCAACACAAATGACCCATTTATGGTCCTGATACTTAATTTTTTTCCATAACCTTAGAAACATTTACGTATTCTTCTTCTAAAGTCGGCGAATGTGCAATAGGTATAGATCCGTACTTGTTACCGTTTTGAAGCAAAACACACTTTAAACTTCTTTTGCTGCTGTCTATGAAAAGACGCCAATCACTAGGTTGGTACTGTTTTAATCCCATCTGCTGCAAAATACCACCAACATCGTTACAAAAAACTAAATCCTTCTCTTGAAAAAAATACGGTAACAGATTTTTTTCTCGGGTACGATAAAATGTAATGTTGGTTTTCGGAGTAAGCAAATTTTTTTTTTTTTAAACGAGATGCTAAAATTTCAGAAGCTTCTTTTGGTAAGTTCAGATCTCTTACTAAGTCATTTAGTTCTTTCTGATTAAATGGTTGAGGTTCTGAAAGGCTACATTTGTAGTCTGAATCAGAGTCTTCACTTGATGTATTTCGTTCGGGTTCACAGAGATTTGGATCATCAGAAGATTTAGGTGTGCTGGGTTGTACCTCTTGTGATTTTAATTGAGGTCGTTGAGCAGAAGATAAGTTAGGATATGACCACACTTACTTCGATTTCCAGGGTTAATTCCGTTTATTTTCACAACGCAGAAGTAGCAATCGTCATGATGGTTTCGAGGTTCTCGCCAAATCATGGGTGTTACGAACATTATTGCATCTCTTTTTCCACTGGACCATAACCGTAGACATACTACACATTTCTGGCATACAATATGAGGAACCCATGGCTTGTTCTGATTACACAATTTTATTTTAAAGTGTTGATGATACGCAGTTTTCACAAAGTCCGATATAGGTTTTCGATTTTTTGCAAATATACATTCACCACAAATATAGCAAAAACAATCGGGATTAAGCACACAACATCTTCTTGACGAAGCCATATCTAAAACAACAAAATATATTTTAGTCTCCAATAAAAAACGAAAATCTAAGTAAAAATAGTAAATGAGGGTAGTTAGCTATAACTCAAAAACAAAAGCTGTTAGAGAAAAATTGTTGCCATATTTAAAAAATACGCGTCAATTTGAGATAGAAACAAAAAAAAAATCACAGGAAACAAGCAATTTTCTTTTTTTTGTTGACCAGTGTTATCGATCCTGAAGATGCTAGCATGATTAGCGAAACACGCGACGAGCGCAAAAATAGGATTTTTGGTGTAGTAGTGATTTCTGTTGTGTAGTGTTACTGCTAAATAAATATGTTCCACTTTAGCAATAATTGTAACAGAATTATGAAACGTGTATCACACTTAATGTGATTGTAAACTCTTATTGTTCTACCGTCTAAAATATTAATTTAAAATAAATACTTGTTTATTTGTGAGTTTAAATAGGAAACTCAATCAGAAGTTTTTTTAACGTGCACATATTTTATGACACTTAGATTTTTGGAAAATTCGTTAAACCTACCGTAGCGTAGTCATAAAAACATTTATCATCATTTTTTTAACTTGCCCATCCACAAATATTTTACAAACAAACGTAAAACGCCAGCACGTACGGGCATTTATCAAGTCAACCAATGTGACGTACACAGTGAAAAAGGTGTGTTTGTATTTATGTTGACACTGGGACGTCTACACGTATATTACTTTATCCCGGGAAAATATTTGTTTTTATTTTAATATTCGCAAAGAAAAACTTGACACACAGAGGTAAATAGCAAGGAAAAATTTTATTAAACAGGAATGCCCGCCAGCATGGACTCCACAATTTGAATGATTAAAGTAATAAGGAACATAGAAAAAGTAGCTGAAGTCTTTTTATCTATTTTTTGTCCATTCTACCTTCAGCGTGTATATATTTCCAATAAAAGTCACATAATAATACAAATGTACTGTGTAAAATTACAGAATATATTTTTTTCGGTATTTTGGATGTGACTGCATTTATCTGCATCTTAATGATTTTTTTGAATGATCGTAAACCAAGAATTTACTTGGACAATTTCTTGGGAAGAATTTATCTGTTCAATTAATACCTCATATCAGGCCGGCCCTAGCTTTTTTGCCGCCGTAGGCAAACTCAAAAAATGCCTCCGCACCCAAGTTTAAAGAAAACTATGTTAACCAGGAAAATAAGATATAACTGAATTAAGACAATAATACTAATACATATTTACGAAAAATTGTTTTATTGAAAAACAAAGTTTACATTTTTAACGAGCTAACGACAACGAACTTACAAACTAAAACTGGTACCTACTATTTTCAGAGATTATTTAAATATACTTCTGAAGCAATGAACAACACTAGTGCAATAATATACAAAGTCTAAACCTAAATTAAAACATTTTTTTTCGAGTTTTCATTTGTGCAAAATCGCGAATAATTTCTTTCAGATCTAATTTACTACTCAATTCGTGTTCAGTGACCAGCATTGCTAACCCATTAAGACCATTTTATGTAGTCATAGTATTATTTTTAATTTAGAAAAAGTTCCTTCGCCGGTAGCAACAGTTATGGGCAGCGTTAACAAAATTCTTAGAGCAATGCTCAAATTTGACCCAATCTTAAGGGAAGTAATGAATTTAAGAAAGTCGACTGGACCGTATCTATCCACGGCCTCACTACCCTCATGAGAATGTCTAAATAAACCTCTTTTGTTACCTTTTCTATGATATTTGGTGGCATAACGTGACCCTTACTGAAAACGTTTAGGAAATCAACAGAGACCGGGAACTTCGTCCTAGAGTCGTGGATCTGGGTACCCGAAAAACCATATTATTTCTCTCTGCAAACGCCCAGTGCCAATTACTCAGTATATATCACCATTATATCAAGCACTTTATTGCACTCGACGCGCGTTTCGCTAACCATGTTAGCTTCATCAGGAGCGATGATTGACTAAAACTAAACTACATATCGGTCCAATTTATACTTAGCCTAACCCTTGAATTACTCAGACAGAACTAATGGTATAGGCGAAGCCATCAGTTCCGGTCAAGTAAAAAGTAGAGGGGACTATAAAGAATAGGCCCTCTGTCTTTATTTAAACTACTTTTACTTTTTATAATTTCCATACTTTTGTATGCGTTCGAAAATCTCCTATCGGATACATTTTTAATTATTCTTAGTTTATCTAATGTTACAGTATGATCAACTTCAAGGACATGTTCGGCAATGCTAGACTTTTCTGTTCTACTGTATTTTCAGTGTGCTAAATGTTCTTTAAATCGTGTTTTAATTGACCTTTTAGTTTGCCCAATATACTTTTTGTCGCAATCATTACAACTAATTTCATAAATTCCACTTTTCTCACAATTAGAAATCTTATCTTTGGGATTTCCTAAGATATTCCTCAGATTGTCTGATGACTTATAAACTAAGGTGAGGCCTACCTTATTAAATACCTTATTGAGTCCTCTGCTGTATTTTGGATTATATAGTATGGAGACATACTTGATCTTATTTTTTTTTCGCGTGTAAAAAAGGTGGAATTCTAAATATTTACCCTGAACTTATGTCTATTTGTTAACTTGTTTACTAAGTCATCCTCATAATCATTAACTCTAGTTATATTTCAAGTACGATTCTTTTCATTATTGAAGTTTACTCTATTCAGAGGAAAAGTGACCAAACGATGAACTAAAAAAGGTAATGCGGCTAATTTGTGTTGTTTGCAATGAAATGAATCGTTAGGAATATATCTATCTGTTATTGTGTCTTTCCTATAGATATCAAATTCTAATCTATTATTATTTTTAATAATTAAAATATATAGAAATGGCAGTTGTTGTCCTTTGTTCTCAATTTCGTAAGTGAATTTAATGGAATCATGCCGCCTATTTAATTTGGAAACAAAATCATCCATATTTGCTTCCTTTGTATCAAAAATCGCGAAAACATCATCCACATACCTATACCATACCCTTGGGAAATATTCAAATAATTGTCTCAAAATAATGTTATGAAAAATATAAAAAGTACTAAATTTGTATTATTTAAAAAAGCACGTGGTCTTGTATGAAAATTTATAAGAACTGAAAAAAAATATGCCAACATCATTACAGTAAAATATGGCATTATAAGGGGTTGAAGCTTTTTAAATGTAATTTGTTTTTTACGCTTGGCGTTATAAAGTACGTCAAAACAGGGAGGCGTTCCTTAGTATTTTATTATTAATATTTTTTTACACTTTGCATCAAAAAGTTTCCTTGACTTGAAGTATACCAGACGTAAAAATAGAAATACCAATGATAAAACGAAAGATAAGAATCGAGAAAAAGAAATTCAGTGTGTATAATTAAAGAAAACATAATTTATAACTGTAGGAATTATGTTTGTCTTTTGAGGTGAATTTGCAAAAGATTTTTAAATTATTTAAGGTTGTTACGTGAAAACCCTAACGTCATGAAGGGTAATATCTTTATTAATGTCCAGAAGAGGTTGACGAAATTATAGAGGTACATAACTGAAGAATTGAAAACAAGGTTCTCGTATATCCCAACAGTTCCTAGTCTTTTTGATTGGTCGCTAAGGATATTAGTCAAAACTTCACCAAACACACATACCACCTCTTACATAGACTATTGCAACAACCCCTGGTGAGAAGCCACCTTGTTTGACTGAACTTTACACTCTTAATTTGCATGGGAGGACACCAGCTACTGTTCCTAATGTACGGACTAAGATGCTAGGATACTGTCTTCAGTATGTCATAAAATGTATCTTAAACCAAGTAAAATTTAACGCTATAAAAACCCAGGCAGTAATGTTTCAAAATGTTGCAGAACTCGACATAGTTATGTCAGGACACTTCATTTCACTAGTATCGCTTAGCAACTTGCAGTGCATTAACTTGAGAGCAAATATGTCGTGGGATAATCATATTGCATATATAGCGAAGAGAGGAGTACACAAGAGAAAGGCAAATGTTAGTATGTGTATTTTTTAAAATCATCTCACACACTTTTATGACGCAAGTATTTTAAAAAATAGTACGTAAATTAACGCAGGGACAAAAATTATGCTACAGCTTGAAGATTAATAACACAATAAAAACATACCTTTAATGCCAAGAGCTAAAAAACGACAACTGTGGGAGGTGCATTTGTGAATTCGATTATGGTCGATTGTATGAACGGTGTGTGAAGTATTTGCACTTATTTTTCGACATTTTTAAATCATATATATATATATATATATATATATATATATATATATATATATATATATATATATATATATATATATATATATATATATACACTCCTGGACAAAATTAACGCAACAATATATTAAATCATACTAATCTCTATAATGAATTAATTTTAATAATTTTTTATGAACATTGGTTACACTAAAAGTTATAAAAAACTTATTCGGATACTTTAAAAGTGAATTAGCTACCAAATTTCTCTATAAGATTCGAATTAAAGTTATTCTTAAGACCTAATAACAAAATCGTTGAAATTATCTAATAATAAAAAAAAAAAACTGGGACACTAGTAGCAAAATTAATGGTGTAACTGGGACACTAGTAGCGTGTGTTGCCTCCTCTACTTCAGATGACAGCGTTTATGCGCTTAGGCATGCTTCTAATTAAATTTTGGATAAAATCTTGAGGAATTTGCTCCCATTCTGTAATAACTGCATTTTCAAGTTCCCTCAGGTTTGTAGGTGCAGGTATATGAGGTTTCACATTTTTCTTAAGGTGATCCCATACATGTTTCTATCGGATTCAGATCCGGGCTTTTTGGTGGCCATTGCATAATCGGTATATCAACTTGATTAAGATAATCGAGTACCTCCCTAGCCACGTGAGATCGAGCGTTGTCTTGCATAAACAGGAAATTGGGCCACACAAAATGACCGAAAGGCATCATATGTTCTATTACAATATTCTCAAGTTAGTAGTTAGCATTCATGGATCTCATACGGACAGGAATTAACTCTGTGCGAGCATCAAAACAGATGGCACCCCAGAATATAACAGAGCCACCGCCGAATGGAATCCTTGCAGAGATATTGCAAGGAGCAAACCTCTCTCCTGGTCTTCGCCATACTCGCTCACGACCATCTGGATGTTTTTAGACTAACCCTAGTTTCATCCGTGAGGAAAACTTGTTTCCAATCATCCACAGACCAGTTTTTTGTGATTTCGAGCAAAAACGCAACTCTGTTCTCTCTCTAGTAAGCAAAGGCGCAGTGGCTGTCTCCTACTGTTTAATGCAGCTTCATTTAACCGTCTTCTAACTGTTTTAGAAGAAATTGTGACATTGCGAACAGCTTCGAGTGCGTTTCTTATTATAGAACTAGTGACAGTCCTGTTTCTTAAAGCATATTGTCTTATAAAACGTCCATCTAGGTCGCTAGTGCATCGTTTTCGCCCTTGCCCTAGCCTTCTAGAATAAGTTCCTACTTCATTCAAGCGTCTTACCATACGACTTATTGTGGAACGATGTTGTAACAAATTGGCAACATAACTCTGACAATATCCCTCGTCCAATAAAACTGAGGCTCGCACTACCTCGTGTTCAGTTAAATTCCTTGTTCGATTCATTTTTCTAATTCTTCGGGGTCAAAAATAAAACAGTCTACCACAAAAACGTATTACTTTGAAAAAGGGAACAATTTATAAGCTTACTTTTAAAGAAAATCTATCGCATTATTACAGAAAATTGTTTATCTTCTAAAAAATTCTTTAAAACTGTAAATCTAAACGAATTGTTTTGATTTCTGTCATGAACAACGAAACAAAATATGCATAGCTATTCAAATACTCGATAAACTTTAAAACTGACATAAGAAAAAGATAAATTAATTTTCAGATTGTTGCGTTAATTTTATCCAGGAGTTTATAATACATTAAAATTTTCAGTTTCAATCTAACAATGAATTTGCACAACGTTTCGCCAAAATCTCATTTGGCATTTTCAAGTGCTCTTACTGCTGCTGCTGCTAGGGATCTAAAGAAATAGCCTCGATTTCACATTATAAAACACGCATAGTCAGAGAAGCCTTGGAAATCGAAAAGAATGGACGGACAGCTAAATAGGCGAGATGATGCGCTGAATATCTCTACTACATGGAAGGGTCTACTAGTTAACCCAAGGAATAATCAAAACATCGAGAAGGCAACAGTCAGCATAGCGCCGGAACCCGTAATTACCACACAGCCGGCAAACACCGATGCCCGGACGAACACTTCCTACCCTCCACCTACAATCTGCGTAGATGCCGACCTATAAAAGACGGCGACCGCACTCTGGTTTCTCACTTAGCTTCGAGCGGTAGCAGCAGCAAAAATCACAGTATCGAGTAGCAGCAGCGCAAGAGCCCTTGAAAATGCCAAATAAGATTTTGGCGAAACGTGCAAATTCATTGTTAGACTAATGGATTGAAACCAGGAATTTTAATGTATTACATTCCTTACAAACGTATATTATTATTTTTTATATATATATATATATATATATATATATATATATATATATATATATATATATATATATTATTGGCCAACTAGAAAAATTCAAGCGATCGACCACATGAGTAAAGATTAAA
>CM032453.1:172576633-172618035 GCA_019049505.1 Pachyrhynchus sulphureomaculatus
CTACTGTTCGTAATGTAGGGACTAGTATCTCATAAAATGTATCTTAAACCAAGTAAAATTTAACGCTATAAAAACCCAGGCAGTAATGTTTCAAAAATGTTAACGTTGCAGAACTCGACATAGTTATGTCAGGGCACTTCATTTCACTAGCATCGCATAGCAACTTGCCGTGCATTAACTTGAGAGCAAATATGTCGTGGGATAATCATGTTGCATATATAGCGAAGAGAGGAGTACACAAGAAAAAGGAAAATGTTAGTATGTGTATTTTTTTAAAATCATCTCACACTTATGACGCAAGTATTTTCAAAAATAATACGTAAATTAATGTAGGGACAATTATGCTACAGCTTGAAGATTAATAACACAATAAAAACAAGAGCTAAAAAACGACAATATTAATGTATTATATATATATATATATATATATATATATATATATATATATATATATATATATATATATATATATATATATATATTATATATATAACAAGGATTTTCTACAGCTGACGCTGTCTTCCTTCTCTCAGCCTTTGATTCCATCCGTTTCTATCTTCCCAGTCTCCATCTGTTAGACCCCTGTCCTCCATAGCCTCGTCCTCGTCTGGGTCTTCCTCTTTTTCTTCTCCCTATAGGGCTCCACTCCGTTATTTTTTTTATCCACCTATTATCTTCGCTTCGTCTTATGTGTCCATAGCATTTTAATCGTTTTTCTTCAA
This sequence comes from Pachyrhynchus sulphureomaculatus, assembly GCA_019049505.1. Classification (NCBI taxonomy): domain Eukaryota; kingdom Metazoa; phylum Arthropoda; class Insecta; order Coleoptera; family Curculionidae; genus Pachyrhynchus; species Pachyrhynchus sulphureomaculatus. Next base: position 172,577,356 of record CM032453.1, read on the forward strand.
TGGTATTTATTGCGTTCTCTTTGATGTTCATTCTGCTTCGTATTTCTTCATTGGTTATTCTCTCCATACGTGTCACTCTACAACATCTTCTCCAATACTCCATCTCTAACCGCGTTAATTTTAGATTTATTTCTTTTGTTGATCGTCCATGTTTCTAACCCGTATGTCATTATGCTTTGTATTATTGATTTGTATATGCGTGTTTTGTTTCTCTTTGTAATGTGCTTGTCCCACAGGATCGAATTTAATTGTCTTATGCATGTTCGCGTTTGTCCTAATCTAGCTTTAATCTCTTCTTCTGATGTTGCGGTTTTTGAAATGATGGTTCCTAGATATTTAAATCTATCGGTTCCTTTGATTATTGTTTCGTTATCTACTTCTAGATTCTCCACCTTTCCCTCCTTTGTTGTTAGATATTCCGTTTTATCAAAGTTTAACTGAGGTTTTCCTCATCTTGCGCTATGATTACTTGGTCGTCTGCGAAACTTTGAGTATATAAGTAATCTTCTCGTATTGGGACTCCCATTCCACTACATTTTTGCTTCCATTTTTTTAATGTTTGTTCGAGGTATATTTTGAATAGTGTTGGGGATGTAGAGCATCCTTGTAATAGGCCTTTTGATGTTTGGAGTCTCTTCCCTATTTTATGTCCTATTTTTATGTTCACTGTGTTGTTTTCGTAGAGAGCTTTTACTGCGTATATTAGTTCTTTGTCAATGCCTATGCCATAGGCCTTTCTTATGTCTATAAAGGCTAGATGAACTTCTCTATTCTTTGCCAGTTTTTTTCTTTTCCATTGTTTGTTTTATAGTGTATATGTGGTCTATACATGATTTTCCGGCCGTAAAGCCTGCTTGGTCTTCTTCAATTTTTCCTTTTATATTTTCCTCCATGATATTTTTCCATACAAACGTCCCATACTCGATATTATGCTTAGGCCTCTATAGTTTGTGCATTTTCTGCGGTCTCCCTTTTTAAATATGGATACTATATAAGCTTTTGACCATTCCTCTGGTATTTTTTCTCCATTTATCGCTCTGTGGAACATGTTTCTCAGCATTCGATGTAATTTATTAGACCCGTACTTAATCATTTTATTTACCAAACCCCCAGGCCCTGAAGATTTTTTATTTTTGAGTGTTTTTATTGTCTTCTTTACTTCTTCATAGCTTAGTTCTATCTCTTTTATTTCCTTATTCTGTTCTTCTTCAGGGTTCTCTTCTTGGAATTCTTGTCTATCTTCTGTTAGCAACTTCTTATAATATTCTTCCCACTCGCTTTCTGGGATGTACTCTATATACTTCTTCTCTCTATTGTTAGTCCTTAATGCTTTAATTATTCTCCATGACTCTGTACTTCTAGTTCCTCCTATATACTGTTCTACATGGTCGCACGATTTTTCTCATCTCTCGTTCTTTTCTTTGTTTATCATCCTTCTCGTTTCTGCAGTTTTCTCTTTATATTTCTGTAGATCTTCTATATATTCTATATATATATATATATATATATATATATATATATATATATATATATATATATATATATAATACATTAAAATTTCGAGTTTCAATCTAACAATGAATTTGCACAACGTTTCGCCAAAATCTCATTTGGCATTTTCAAGTGCTCCTGCTGCTGCTGCTGCTAGGGATCTAAGCAAATAGCCTCGATTTTACATTATAAAACACGCATAGTTAGAGAAGCCTTGGAAATCGAAAAGAATGGGCGGACAGCTAAATAGGCGAGATGATCCGCTGAATATCTCCACTAGATGGAAGGGTCTACTAGTTAAACCAAGGAATTATCAAAACATCGAGAAGGCAACAGTCAGCATAGCGCCGGAACCCGTAATTACCACACAGCTAGCAAACACCGATGCCCGGACGAACACTTCCGACCCTCCACCTGCAATCTGCGTAGATGCCGACTTATAAAAGACGGCGACCGCATTCCGGTGTCTCAGTTAGCTTCGAGCGGTAGCAACAGCAAAATCACAGTATCCAGCAACGCAAGAGCACTTGAAAATGCCAAATGAGATTTTGGCGAAACGTGCAAATTCATTGTTAGACTAATGGCTTGAAACTCGGAATTTGAATGTATTACATTCCTTACAAACGTATATTATTATTTATATATATATATATATATATATATATATATATATATATATATATATATATATGAGGCTGGTTTGAAAAGTCCGTGCAAAGTCCGAGAGATGGCACCACCGGCGCGTATCGAGGTCATGTTTGGTTAGTAGCATCTCTTGAATGAACGCACACCAAATTTTAGCCATATTGGTCTATTTCTTTGTGTTTGGCATTCGTGTGAATCAAGGAAGTCGAGTAATTTTCAAGAAATGGACGAAAAAGAATTTCGTGCGGTGATTAAACATTACTTTATGAAAGGCAAAACGACTCAGGAGACTAAAGAGAAGCTTGATAAACATTATGGTGACTCTGCACCTTCGATTAGAACAGTTTATAAGTGGTTTCAAAATTTTCGGACTGGCCATATGGGCACAAGTGACGCTGAACGGCCTGTGGAGGTTACGACTCCAGAAATCATTGATCAAATCCATGATATGGTGATGGATGACAGAAGAGCTAAGGTACGTGATATTGCTAGTGCTGTGGGCATCTCGACTGAACGGGTACATAATATTTTGCATAAACATTTGGACATGAGAAAGCTATCCGCAAGATGAGTGCCGCGATTGCTCACGCTTGACCAAAAACGGAATCGTGTGAAGTGTTGCAAGGATGGTTTGCAGCTGTTCCAGAAGAATCCGGAGGACTTTAAGCGTCGTTTCGTCACTGTGGATGAAACATGGATACATTACTATACTCCTGAGACCAAACAACAATCTAAACAATGGGCTACCAAGGGGGAATCTGCACCAAAAAAGGCGAAGACCGTTCCTTCGGCCGGAAAGGTTATGGCGACTGTCTTTTGGGATTCGCAAGGGATAATCCTCATCGACTATCTGGAAAAGGGTGAAACTATTACAGGTGAATATTATTCATTGTTATTGGACCGTTTGAAAACCGAGCTGCAAGAAAAACGCCCGCGATTGGCCCACAAGAAAGTCCTTTTCCATCACGACAACGCACCAGTACACACCTCAGCAGTTGTGGTCGCAAAATTAATGGAAATAGGATTCCAACTCGTTTCACATCCCCCCTATTCTCCAGACTTGGCTCCCTCGGACTACTATTTGTTCCCCAATTTGAAGAAATGGCTGGCAGGACAAAGATTTTATTCAAACGAGGAGGTGATTGCAGACACTAATGGATATTTTGCAGACTTGGACAAATCCTATTATTCGGAAGGGATCAACAAACTAGAACATCGTTGGACGAAGTGTATAAGCCTAAAAGAAGACTATGTCGAAAAATAAAAAAGGTTTACCCCAAACACATAAGTAGTTTTTATTTTTGCACGTACTTTTTAAACCAGCCTCATATATATATATATATATATATATATATATATATATATATATATATATATATATATATATATATACATATATATACATATATATATATATATATATATATATATATATATATATATATATATATATATATATATATATATATATATTTATTGGCCAATTGAACTAGAAAATTCAAGCGATCGACCACATGAGTAAAGATTAAATCTAAATCCGTATTTGGCAGCTACTTGAATATAGCAGTTTAAAAATTTAAGACCCTATACTCTAGATCTCTTTTAAGACATTTAGCATAGTTCTGTTTAACTACATAACCTATATAAATTACCTAATATATAACTTTGCCAGATCAACTAATATACATCCGAATGTCCACGGACATGTCAACGTAAATACCAACAAACATTTTTCATTGTTTATATAGCATTGGTTAGTTTGATAAATGTTCGGAGTTTTTTGTGTTTTTGTGTGACGCCAGGAATGGCATTTATTCTGACAAAAATATTAAAAACTCTGTCGAAAGAAGTTTTATAGGAGATCGCACCAAAAAATAGATGTTACGAGGGTGTTTTTTTTTTAAAGTTATCTGTCTAGATATAAAGAAAACATGCAGAGCTTAAAGCACTTATCTCGAGTTGTTTCGTTCCGTCCAAAATTACAATTTTTCTTTGCGCCTTAAAAAACGACGCTACAGCGACTTTCTACTCATTTCCTTTAAATATTTGAAGAAGAAGAAGTCGGAGGCAGATGGTTCTACAGCTCTCGGTAATGGCTTGTATTGTGAACGCCTTGTGGATACTGTAGGTGTTGTGCAACAGCAAAGTTTTGATTCTCCATATATTCGGAAGTTATTCTCTAATAGCCAGCTTAAGGTATTGCACCCTCCTTCCGTAAACCTCTCTATTAATCGGGGCCATTTTTCTATGTAAGTGAGTAACCAGAATTCCTTTGCCGTCCCAAAAATTGGTCACCATCACCTTTCCAAGAAACGGCTAAGTTTTCGCCTCCTTTGAAAATAGAGAGCTCTTATGAAACCATTGCATAGACTTCGGCTTCGTAGAAGGATCCCAATAGAATACCTAAGTTTCGTCGTCTGTCGCAGTTCTCGAGAAATAATTCTCATCTATAATATATATAAAATGCAACGTCTCTCTGTCTGTCTGTCTGTCTATCCGTTAGTGCGCCTATCACTGAAAAACCACTTATCCGATTTACGTACTTTTTTTTTTAAAACATACATATGTTCTCTGACCAGGTTATAGGCTATATTTTATTACGATAGGTAGCATAAGGAATGAGCAGTGACGTAAAATAGTGAATGATGTCGGAAATAAGTTTGCCGCTAGCGCGTGCCTTTGAAATACACAGCCTAAACCATTAAATATGGAACAATATTATGTAGCAAAGAATATCTGTAATGTATAATCTATAATATATATAAAAGGCAATGTCTCTCTGTCTGTCTGTCTGTCCATTAGTGCGTTTATCACGCGGGAACCACTTATCAGATTTACCTGTCTTTTTTTAAATTCATGCATATATTCTTTGGCCAGGTTATATAATAATAATAATAATAATCTATATCTATAATATATATATAAAATGCAATGTTTGTCTGTCTGTCTGTCTTGTCTGTCCGTTAATGCGCTGATCCCTCGAGAACCACTTATCCGATTTACGTGATTTTTTAAATTCATACATATGTTCTCTGACCAGGTTATATGTATATATTTTATTACATCTATAATATATATAAAAATGCAACGTATTCTGTCTGTGTGTCTGTCGGTTAGTGCGCTTATCACTGGAGAAGCACTTATCCGATTTTCGTACTTTTTTTTTTAAAACATACATATGTTCTTCGGCCAGGTTATAGGCTATATTTTATTACTATAGGTAGCATAAGGAATGAGCAGTGACAATAATAGTAAATGAAGTCGGACAAAGTTTGCCGCTAGCGCGTTCTCTTGCAATACACAGTCCAAACCATTAAATATGGAATAATATTATGTAGCAGAGAATATCTATAATATATATAAAATGCAATGTCTCTCTGTCCGTCTGTCTGTCTGTCTGTCTGTCTGTCTGTCCGTCCGTTAGTGTGCTTATCACTGGAGAACTACTTATCCGATTTACGTGCTTTTTTTTAACCATACGTATGTTCTCTGGCCAGGTTATAGGATATATTTTATTAGGTGACATAAGGAATAAGCAGTGACGATAATAGTGAATTAAGTCGGAGAAAAGTTTGCCGCTAGCGCGTTCTCTTGCAATACACTCCCTAAAGCATTAAATATGGAACAATATCATGTAGCAAAGAATACAATATATATAAAAATGCAACGTTTCTCTGTCTGTCTGTCTGTCACTCGAGAACCACTTATCCGATTTACGTGTTTTTATAAATTTATACATATGTTCTATATAATTCGATATAAGCCTAGATAATGGGAGATAAGGTGAGATAATTGGAGATAAGGAGAAATAATGGGAAATAAGTCGAGATAAGCCTCGATGATTTGAGATAAAGTGAGATAATGGAAGATAAGTATAAATAATGGGAGATAAGCAGAGATAAGTCTAGATAATGGGAGTTATGATGAGATAATGGGAGATAAGGAGAAATAATGGGAGATAAGGAGAAATAATGGGAGATAAGTCGAGATAAGTCTAGATAATGGGAAATAATGTGAGATAATGGGAGATAAGGAGAAATAATGGGAGATAAGGAGAAATAATGGGAGATGAGCAGAGATAAGTCCAGATAATGGAAATTATGTAGAGATAATGGGAAATAAGGAGAAATATTGGGAGATAAGGGGAAATAATGGGAGATATTTTATTACGTTGGGTAACATAAGGAATAAGCAGTGACGATAGTAGTGAATCAAGTCCACGCGAGCGGAGCCGCGGGCCCGGCTAGTTGTTCTATAAAATGATCAAATGTTCTTAAAAAATTGTTTTCTTCGCCAGTTTCTGCTCTAGTATGGAGATTAGGATTTATTTTGTAGAAAATTTGTCATCCCCACATTATGTACCATATACTGTAAAGTGATACCCCAGCTTTTTTAATAAGTAGTAAGATCTTCATTTGTTGTTCTGACGATGTGGAAATAAAGAGCTAAGTGGTGCAAAACTCATACACAAACTCGTACCAAATTTCGTCAAAATACTTAGAACAACGGCAATAAGTTGACTGCCAAGCAATTTTTTTTGGCAAGAATTCATTTTCACTTAGAAAAACACCCTCGTAATTGACCGTACCTTCATTAAAATTACATTTACCCATAATTCCTTAACTAGTATGTAAACTACAGTTCAAAATATTTAAAAGCGAATACCGTTACTTCCCAATGAAAAGTGTTACAACCTTATATAACCCGGTTCAGTATGATTGTGCATTCGATTACACCTGGTGTTTATTAGTACTCGAATACTTTTTGAACTAAATGGCATGCTAAACCAAAAAGATCTTGGTAAACCAAGTGGTGTTTGACGTTTGCTATACTGGATTTTTAGTGGGGTTATCTAACCAGGGTGCATATATTATTTCAAATATTTTTAATAATTATTTAATGTAATGAAAAGTTGATTATTCGAATTTGTAAATGACATTTATGTCCAAACCTTTGTTACTAACATTATTTCTTGAATGACGCTATTTTTTCCTTTCATATACTAAATTACTTTTAGTGGCTAGCAAAAGAGACATCTAAGCATCATTGTTAACAATATTGACTTACCTATTCTATGTATTAATGTCGCCTGTATTCATAAATTTATTTAATCCTTGATTGTGCAATTGCTTAAAAATTGTGCCTCGTTTTCATGTGACTCTCTCTGTTGTGGAAAATCTAAATACTACTAAGAGCCATAATTTTTAAATATTTAGTATGTAGTTTAGAAACTTGCTTAGAACATATTTTTAATTATACTATGACTAATAAATTAATTTCACAATTCTCGCATCACAGATCTTTGAACATTTGGTTACTGGATTTGATTTCTTCGCTTGAAGTGTACTTAAACAGGGGTTGACGCCATTTATTATCGTAACCTTTAAACTACCACTGGTAGCCAATGGAAATATTGGTTCAATGTATGAATATTTCTTTGCTTTATTAATGTTTAAAAATAACTAAATAAATATATATGTAATATATATATATATATATATATATATATATATATATATATATATATATATATATATATATATATATATATATATATATAGTAACGGATGTTTATATTATTTTTTTATTCTTTTTTCTTTATTTTAACTTTCTTTCTTTATTTGTTCGAGGCAAATTTTCTTTCTACAAAACTTTTTAATGGGTAAATTGTTTAAGTCTCTTGTCGATAGAAGAAGCCATAGGTATTTTTACACTTTTTTCCGACTACTTTTCGTACAGCTCGTCAAAGCCTTAATTCTTTTAGAGAGGAAAGATTTTGTAACATAGAAAGGAACGAAGGTACAAGGGTTGGTTAGGTTCCCTACTTTGAAGAGCAGTAGTAGAATAGTGAATTTTTATCTCTTAACCAGTCTACTGCTAGATCAATCAACCTAATATTTTGGATGATATGGAAAACTATTATTAATAAAAGTAGAGTAACTGACTTCACATACAAAAGACACAGTACCAGATAGATATATTGCTAATGATTCATTCCATTGCAAACAACACAAATTAGCCGCATTACATTTTTTAGTTCATCACTTTTCCTCTGAATACAGTACACTTTAATAATCAAAAGAATCGTATTAGGAATATAACTAGAGTTAATGGTTATGATGATGACTTAATTATCAAGTTAATAAATAGACATAAGTTCAGGTATATAATCCTAAATAAAATATTTTATAAGGTAGGCCTCACCTTAGTCTATAAGTCATCAGACTATTTGAGGAACATCCTAGGAAATCCCAAAGACAAGATTCCTAATTGTGAGAAAAGTGAAATTTATGAAATTAGTTGTTATGATTGCGACAAAAAGTATGTTGGGCAAAATAAAAGGTCAATTAAAACACGATTTTAAGAACTTTTAGCACACTTAAAATACAGTAGAACAGAAAAATCTAGCATTGCCAATCATGCCTTTGAAGCTGATCATACTGTAACATAAGATAATCTAAGATTAATTAAAAATGTATCCGATATGAGATTGTTGAACCATACGAAAGTATGGAAATTATAAAATGTAAAAGTAGTTTAAATAAAGACAGAGGGCCTATTCCTTATAGTCCTCTTTACTGGTTACTTGACCGGAACTAATGGCTTCGTCTATGCTATTAGTTCCGCCTGAATAATTTAAGTGTTAGGCTAGGTATAAATAGGGTAGATTTGTAGTTTAGTTTTAGTCAGTCATCGATCCTGATGAAGCTAACATGGTTAGCGAAAGGCGCGTCGAGGCCATAAATAAAGTGTTTAGTGTAGTAGTGATATCTATTGAGTAGTGTCAAAGACCTAATGTAAAGCACTTATTGTTCGACGCTCTCTATCGAAAACTAATCCTGCGCTGCGGCCGATATGCCTGCCAAAAACCGTTACTGGTTCAAACGTTTACGACCATATACCTATAGCAGGGGTGCTCAAACGGTCGATCGCGATCGACAAGTCGATAGCGAGTGCTTTTTTGAGTCGATCTCGAGAAAAAAATTCCGATATAAAACTATTCACAGATTTTGTTTTAGGTAACTAAAACAAAATGTAATGAATAAACTACTAAAATTTATTCGATCCACAATTAGGCCAGAATAACCCCCTCATCACTTTCTTTTATCGTAATAACCCCCTGCTAGCGACAAAAGGCAGCTTTATCAAAGGAACGCGCGGTACTTGTCAAAGAAGAGCCGCGTTTTTGATTCCCGCCGATTTTTCTGGAAACTTCGGGCGGCGTGTTTTACATTCGAGACTTCGTTCGCGCCGATATAAATGTTGCGCCTGCAGGAATAGGAGTCAGTCTGAGTTGTAACTTGAAGGCGATACATCGTTACAAAGTTTATTAATAAATAGTCCAAAATGAGTGCGGCGAAGAAAAGTAAAACTTATCATTTTAATAACGATTGGGAGGAAGAATTTTTCTTTTGTATGGTAAAGGATAAGTGCATTTGTCTCATTTGCCGTGCGTCAGTTGCAATACCTAAGCGTGGGAACTTAGAGAGGCATCATAAAACGGTTCATAAAAACTATGAAAAGGATTTTCCGTCACAGAGTGAATTAAGAAAACGAAAAGTCCGTGATTTGACAACTTGTTTGAAAAAACCAAAAAAAACCATGTTCACAAGACCAGCCAAACAATCAAAAGCTGCAACGATCGCGTCATTTAAAATATCTCATATATTGGCGAAACACAAGAAACCATTTGATGATGGATTGGTTGTGAAGGAAGCATTTATTGAAGCGGGTGAGACTTTATTTGGAGATTTTAAAAATAAAACAGAGATTATGTCTGCTATTAGAGAACTTCAGTTATCTCGTCCGACTGTCACAAGGCTTGTTGAAGTCATGAGTCAGGACATGGCAGATAAACTAAAACATGATATCATGGAATGTACATACTTTTCTTTACAGTTCGACGAATTCCACCGATATGACAGACACTGCCCAGCTGTGTATTTTTATTCGAATGGTATTCAATGACATGTCGGCTAAGGAAGAGTTTTTGACAATGATTCCTCTGAAAGGAAAGATCCGTGGCGAAGACATATATGACGTTTTCTTCAATTTTGTAACAAACTACCAGCTACCAATATATAAACTAGTGTGCATTACAACCGATGGAGCACCAGCAATGACTGGAAACAAAAACGGTTTCGTGGCATTGTGTCGAGCTAATGATGATTTCCCTTCATTTTTCTCCTTCCATTGCATTATACATCAACAAGTTTTGTGTTCAAAAGTTCTAAACATGGAGGAGATTATGGGCATTGCAATAAAAATTGTGAATTCTATCCGTGCTCGTAGCTTGCAAGGACGGCTCTTTAAATTGCAGTTGGAAGATAGTGAGTCAGCTGAACCCACTGATTTAGTTCTTCACACGGACATCAGGTGGTTGAGTCGCGGAAAATTCCTAGAAAGGTTTCAAGAATTATTGCCCGAAATAACAGCTTTTCTGGACGAAAGAGGTGGTGACACTCAGATGCTGAAAAACGGAAAATGGCTGACTCATTTGATATTTTTGACAGACATCACAATGCATTTAAACACCATTAATTTGGAGCTTCAAGGTAAAGGAAAAACTATTATTGAGATGATTAGCGCAATAAACGCATTCAAAAGTAAATTGCAACTTATGATAGATCAACTGAAAAGAAAGGATCTGAAAAATTTTCCGTCTTTGAAAGCAAGGATTCCTCAGTTGAATTATGATATTTATGAGGCAGAATTATCAAATATTTTGGGCCAATTCGAAATACGTTTTTATGATTTCAATAAATTGGCAAATATCGCATCATTTATGAGTTATCCTTTTTCATGTAAAAACATTGAGGAATTAGCTACTTAAATAGCAAGTCAATTTAACATGGACTCATGTTCTGTTGAAAATGAGTTAGTGTAGATTATATCAGATATACATCTCAAAGCCACAGCATCTGATACAAAATTCTGGTGTTTTATATCTGAAGATAAATATCCGAATCTAAGGCAAATCGCCCTTCAACTGACGGCAATGTTTGGGTCAACTTACTTGTGCGAGTCTGCATTTTCTGAAATGAAGATAATTAAGTCAAAATATCGCAATCCACTAACTGACGAACATATGTCATCATGCTTGCGATTAGCACTCGGTAATTACGTACCATCTTATGAAAAGTATGCTGAGGACATGCAGTGCCACGCCACATCCAAAGTCACTCTTTAGTTAAGTTTAGACACTAGAACTCGTTTGTTTTGTAAGAACCAATAAACTCGCAATTTTGAATAATTATGAGTTTTTTCATTGACATTTTAGAGCAGACCTACACTTACCTTGACTAAAAAAATGCATATTGTGCGGAAAACTAATATCTATGCCACGATACATCCTACCTAGACGACAATCCTGCATCACACTTACTTGCAGCCTCTCAGAATCGATCGATCGTAGTCTAACAATATTGAGGTAGATCGCCAGCAGTTCAAGTTTGAGCACCCCTGACCTATAGTATCATTGAAAATCAAGCAGAAATAGAAAAGTTGAAAGATAAAATATTTTCAACCAGACAGATGTACTGACTTTAGAGTAGACTAGAACAAGAAAGTATCACACCTTATTACTTGCTATAAAGAAACTCTCAAAATACACGTTGTAGTACATATATGTTGGGTCGTATCACTTCTGTACTAAAATTATTGCTGAAAGTTAATGTCCTCCATAGTTTCATATAAAAAAATGTATTGATATATTTTGTTGCGAATCGAATAGAACAAGAAGGAAAAATTCCACTTTTAACATTCATTGCCTTCCTATTATCACATATCTTATTTCAATTATTTATCACCTAGAAAAGTAACCATCTATTTTATTTAAGTTAATATTTTATGCAGTGTAAACTCGGCTGCCGATCGAGCGTTATTTCTCTCGCACACTACATATTGAAATTTCCCTAATGCGTCCACATTTCTTTTTCTTTACTTCAGCCGTTAGGTTTTTCTTTATTAGGGAGATCTAGTTATCGATTAAATATATTTTTAAAATGTTAAGTTTGTAGTGCTTGAAAAACCGTCTCAATATTTCCATCGTAAGTATAACAATATGACATAAACAATAAGGTTGACTGGACTCATTCAGCACCCTATAAAATTTTCTTTAAAGACAAATCTTTTGCATAATCTAAAACAATAAATTTTGGGGGTCACTCTCTTATTTACATTCCAGCCCTTACTACATGCTTATACAGAGTGGCCCAAAATTACCGAAGGGGTTTGAATTCCCTATAACTTTTTTATTATAATTTTGTTTTTTATTTCTTTTCAGTATTTTGTAAAGAAGACTTGGGGAATTTAAAATGGAACAGTACACAATTGAACAACGTGCCCAAATCGTTGAACTTTATTTCTCAAATCAACGGTCCATTGTTTTAACTCAGCGTGCATATCGTCGTTATTTTAATGTGCGGGTTGGACCCTCAGAGTCAACAATAAACCGTCTGGTTGCAAATTTTCGACAACAAGGGGCAGTAAGGAACCTTCCTGGTGCCGGCAGACGACGAACGGTGCACACGGATGACAATATTGAACCTGTACAGGAGAGTATTCAGGAAGATGGAGAAACATCAACCAGGAGACGTTCGACACAACTTGGCCTCTCACGAGGGTCGCAGCAGAAAATTTTGCATATAATAAGAATATTTCCATAGAAAATTCAGCTTGTCCAAGAATTGAAATCGACAGATTACCAGCAACGACTTGATTATGCAATTTATTTCCGGCAAAAAGCAGAAGAAAATCATGATTGTATTCATAATTTAATTATGAGCGACGAAGCCCATTTCCAATTAAATGGATTCGTTAATAGGCAAAACTGCAGGATATGGGCTACGGAAAATCCAAGAGTAGTTCAACAGCGACAATTACACCCACTTAAGTGTACTGTTTGGTGCAGTGTTTCGTCGGAAAGGATAATTGGCCCATATTTTTTTGAAAATGAACACGGTGTCGCCGTTTCCATCACTGGTGTTCGATATCGGACAATGTTGGAAAATTTTTTAAGGCCAGCCGTGGAAAACCATCCGCAAGTATGGTTCCAACAGGATGGAGCCACAGCGCACACTGCGAGGGACACAATGGCTCTTTTACGCGACATCTTTGGTGAACGAATTATTTCGCGTACAAGCGATTTTAATTGGCCTCCGCGTTCACCGGATTTAACCGCTCCAGACTTTTTCCTTTGGAGTTATTTAAAAGGAAAAGTCTATATTAATAAGTCTAGAACCATCCAGCAATTAAAAAACAAAACAATATACGCGACGAAATCAACAACATAACACCTGAAGTTTTGCGAAAGGTTATGGAAAATGTTTTGGAAAGAGCACGAATATGCGAAGCAGAAAATAGCCACCACTTGCGAGATGTAATTTTTCATAATTAAATGAAAAATATTCTCCATTAATATGCTGTATTTAAAAAAAAAAAAATTATAATTATGTCTTAAATAAAAAGTTATAATGAACTCAAACCCCTTCGGTAATTTTGGGCCACCCTTTATTAATGTAGGTAAAATAATAAATAAAGAAACAATAATCCTTCAGTCACTTACCCCGGAGTTTCAGTTCTAATATTGGATTTGACTTCTTCTCACTAAAAAAATAATATGAGATTAATCACAAAAAACTGAGCAGACGAGAATATACTGTCTCATCTGAAACCGAAAATAATGAAAAAAATAATATAATTTTCAGATTCCTTGACACGAACAACACTGGAAAGGACATGATATATTTCAAACAACCCCTCTAACTCCCTCTTCCACAGGGTTTAACTCTTTGTATGTTTAACTATCAATAAATATTCCTGGAATTTGTTATTATTTGTGATCTCCAATATAAACCAGGAAAAATGTCGTAATACCATTGAAACTTTTCAAAATTTAAACACCTTCAATTCTTTCATCCCCTTGTAATAATGGGATATTGCATAAAACTATAAGTTTCGTTCTTATGTGTATTATATATTCCAAATTGTGAAGTCAGCACCTCATTTTGTGCAAAGGTTATCATGCCAACAATCAAACAAACCGAGGGCCTGTAAAAACGATGAAAAATCTCAAGAGAGTAATTTTTTCACGAATACAACACTTTCCTTAGGAGAAGTTATTACTTACGTGTATTTTAAAATTCTCTTACTCGAAGAATCCTAAAATAGAAAATGACTTACTCGAAGCTACTCTTTTAACTCTATCCCTCACCCTTTACACTCTTCTTATATTTGGGCTAAGTTCGATTTGACACTACATCGATCGTGCAGAGTTTTGCTTGCTTCTTGTACGCGCTACAAAAACAAGGGTATCATTAACATAGCCTTGTTAGTGTTCCGTACGGAACACTTGTAAGATCACTTCGGTGTCTGTCCGTCCGTCCGTCTGTCTGTCCGTCTGTCTGTCTATCAGACCCGATTTTCTCCGAAACTATTTGTCATAGAAAGTTGATATTTGGTAATAATATAGGAATTGATAGCCTCATCAGAGCCATGTAGTTTTGAAAGTTAAATTTTGACTTAAGGGGTTAGTTTTGGGGGGTGAAATCGGAAGTGAAAAAAAAATTTTTTTACTAGGTAATCGAGTGTGGTGTCAAATGAAAGCTTGTGAAAAATCGCTGTCCACCCGCCTTATCTCGAAAAGTACTTATCAAAAAATTTTGAAAAAATTCTGGAATATTCTCCACAGGGTGTAGATTGAACGAAAATTATCACGAGTGCATTACCTTTAATAATTTATCTGGTATTTAAAAAAAAACAAAAATTTCAAGGTCATCAGATTTCAGTAAAGATTGGAAATAAACTTTATACTTCTGTAACAAAATTTTTTTATTTGAAAAGCAATCAACGTACGGAACACTAATTGCGCAAGTTCAACTTGCACTTGACCGGTTTTTTTTTATGGTATCATGACTAATGTCATTTATATATATATATATATATATATATATATATATATATATATATATATATATATAAAAGATTTAAATTGATTGCACTTCTAATTTTTTGCTGTAGATATCAAATTTCGCAAAGATTACGACGTCAAAGTTTATTAATCAACAGTTTCAATATCATTTCTAGAGGAGTCTAACAACTTCCGAGGTGCAAACCATTTCCACCAGAAGGTTGAAACTTTTTAACACATTTTTTCCCAACATTTCTGTAACTATCCCTTTTGCCTACTGGAAAATCGCTGATGCAAGAGCTGTTCGACTGGAAAATGAGTGAGCAGGTAGGTTGTTTTACTGGAAAGACACATGCGCAGCTTTTTTTCCGGTCGTGTTTCCTGTAATGCCTGTAAAAGCTTTGTCCGTAGTACCCTGTGAACGCTGGGATACATCTTCGCTGTACCAAAATATGGCCACTATCATTTTCTCTGCACTAGCGGTAACTTGAAATTTCTTCGATGACGAGTGGATGTGCTGCCATTGCCGTTTCGTTTCAGGATTAAAAACGACAGCCATGCCTCATCCATTATGACAACTGATGAATAAGAAGCACTTTTTAACGTCAGTAGTTTCGTTGAAAAAGAAATATCAGTGTTATTGCTTTTATAATATTAACACTTTTCGGTTAAAGACGCTGTATAAAATAAAAGAAAGTATCTTAATATTTATGGCTTGAAAATTATTCATCCCTTTTCCGTGGCCCAATTTTATAATACCTATTATTTATTGGCAGGCACTCTTACCACGTAATTTATTCCAGCTAATATTTTATACAATGTAAACGCAGATGCTGGCTTTGGGTAATATTTTTTCAGCACTACATATTGAAATTTTCTTAATGCCTCCATATTTCTTTGTCTTTACGGGTTCAGACATTTGCGGGCCCTTTTTCATTTATTATCTGTTCAAGGACGACTTTTTCTTTATTAATAATCATGTACAGTGTACATTGAGTTCTTTGTTTATAGTCCGTTTCAAATTTTTGTAATGTTGGTATTTTCATTTTTATTTTCAGTTTTGGTAATATGTATATATTTTTTACGTAGTTTTCTCTTTATATTTAAATAAGTAATTTATTTATTATATTTATAAGAACAACATTTGCTCCTTAAGTACATTCTTATTTTGGAGGATATATTTAGTGGATATTAATACTGAGAGAGAACAAAAATTAGACTGTCAGCTAGCCATTTTGTTTTGGAGAGATATGGAGAACAAGGTAATTTTTGTACGTCTCTGTAGTTGTTTAAGGCTTAGTTGTATTGTTTTGGGCACCATTCATTTATAATAAAACTAACCGTGCCCGCGGCTCCGCTCGCGTGGACTTTATTCACTATTATTGTTACTGCTCATTCCTTATATTACCTAACGTAATAAAATATATCCTATAACCAGGCCAGAGAAAATACAACCTTTTTTAGGTATCGGCTGAACCGTGGCACATTTCCAGCAGGACGGAAACAATCCCTTTCTGTAGGATAGGTTGAAAAGTCTACAGAAAACTGGTGTTAGTTCCCTTGCACAGTTTTTGAGAACTATGGCAGGTATTCCGTCAGCGTCAGAAGCCTTTTTGGTATCTAGCTTCTTTAAAATACGCTTTATGATACGCTGTCTGAAGACAACATCGGGCATCTTTGACTGCAATATGGGAATAGTAGGTGGTATTTTTCGTTGGAAATCGACAGTAGAAGGTGAAGCAAAGAGTTCAGCCAACAAGTTCGCTCTCTCAACAGGTGTGGTTGCAATGGAATTATCTGGCCGTATGAGGGGCGGTATGGTGGATTTGGTGAAATGTTGACTAACTGCCTTAGCGACTGCCCAAAAAGACCTGGAATTGTTGGGAAAAGTGAGAAGTTTGTTTCTAATTCGTTGATTGTGTGCCTCCTTGGTTTCGTCGATAATTCCCTTGCATCTGTTCCGGGCACGAACAAAGGTGTTACGACTTATGGTGTTAGGATTTTCACGCCATCGTCGGTAGGCAATATGTTTAGAAGCAACAGCTTCTTTGCATTTTCGGTCAAACCAAGGCTTGCCGTTGGAGGGGCATTTCTTCGAAAAAGGGATGTAAGCTTCCATACCAGCCAAAATAACATCGGAGACCTCCCTGGCGCTGTCAGATGGGTTCTCGGATCGAAAACAAACGTCCATCCAAGGGAAAGCTCGAAAATATTCCGTGAGATCTTCCCATTTAGCAGATTTGTAGTGCCAAATCTTGCGCTGCCCAGGCGCCTCTCTGTCACTGATTGGCAGGATACTGGATGTCGAAAGCAGTTTATGGTCGGAAGAACCTAATGGCGGATTTACGGTGACCGTATAAATCTGCGTATTGGTAGTTAAAAACAGATCAAGAAGACTGGCGAACTCCCCGTCTCGATCAGGGATCCGTGTTGGTTCGTCAATAAGCTGAGTTAAGCTACAACTGATTGAGAATGATTCAGCTTCACGACCTTGTTCGTCGGTAGTATTTGAATATTTAAGCCAGTTGATATTGTGGCCATTAAAGTCGCCCAGGATGGCAATTTCGGCACTTGGATAGTTAATTTGTAAATGATCGATGGAGTCTGCAAGAGAAGCGAAAAGTGTTCGAAAATTGGTATCACTTGGTGGTCGATACAGGATACATATGAACCTTGTAGTTTATCGAGTCGTTATTTTTAACTACATAACATCAAAGTTTGGGGGCTCCAGAGCAAGAGAGGTCGCTTCTGACAAAAAGACAGATTCCAAAGTTACGCCTAAATCGGGAATGGAAGTCGTACCCAAGGTAAAGATAGTTGACCGTGCTGGTCGAGGGACTGACCTTGGTTCCACATAGAGCGAGTACATGAAGTTTATTTGATTGCAGGAGTTGATGCACTGAATTTATGTTCGAGTTTAAACCTCGTATGTTGCAAAAATCTATTTTAAAGTTATGATGTGTGCATGTCGACGCTCCCGAAGCAGCCTCCACCCGGAGATCGGAACGGGGGGCTATTTTACATCCGGAATATTTTGTATCCAGGTGCCTCATCATGCTCTTTGATCCCATAGTAGTTAATGTGGAATTTTTCTGTTCTGTCACATGTTTATGTTTGTCTTCTTCGGCTTTGCTCCAGGGGGTGTTATTATTGGATAGTTTGGGTTCTGACCAGATACTTTTCCAATGATCTGTGAGTTCTTGTTTGTTTGGTGGTTCGATCACTGCTGTCTGTTTATTGTACATTGTTTTCCGGTAGAACTGTTTTTCGCTTCTTCGGAAGGGAATGTTGGTGTCTTTCCTCTCGTTTGGTTCTTTGTATCTACGGAGTCTTGCGGCATATACAGATAATTTTTGTTTCAAAGTATCAAGGGTTTCTGGCAGTGTTCTGTTGGGAGACCTGGATTTGATCTTGTCTATACCCTGTGTGATTCGTTTAGACACGTTCCCATTCATAAACTGGGTAAGGTGTCATAGATCTCTTCTGATGTTGTTGATTTTGTTTTCTATTCTTATTTGCCATTTGAACTTTGGTTTTGTGCTATTGGGATTTCTTTGTCGTTGCGGGAGTTTTTGATTAATTACTTCGTCGGTTGCGCTTGGGATTGATGGTGGGTCCAGGCGGCGAGTGATTCTCTTCTCAGTGATTTCTTTGTCAGGACTTGTGATTTTATTATAGCAACGCATGATGTGTTCGTTGATTCCTGTAGTGGAACTCATGCGTTGCTTTGATTTTCCCGCCTTGGTGGGTATCGGCTTACTCGCCGGCACAACACTTTTGGCAGGTCCATTTTCAGTTGCCAGTTCTTCATCGTTTTGGTCGAGTTGCCATTTCCCACGACATCCTCGACCGTTACGTCGCTCGCCCGATGCTTCTTTTATTGGTCTACTGTTGTTTGGGATGTTTTTAGGGTTTTGTGGTAATAGAAGCTCAAAGTGTCCCGACATTGGGTTGCCTGTTAGTAGAAGGTAAATAGTTTCAATGTGTTTTCTTGTGCTTATTACTGTTGGTCTGTCCCTAAAAGTTATTTTTGTATCTCTTGTTCTTCCTTGTTTTGAGAAGATATGACAGTTACTATTCTAGGTTTCCGAGAGGGCAAGTATCTCTAGGCTCGTTCCATAGGGGCCATTTTTCTTCATATAGTTATAGTAGTTATTGAAGTCTTTCATATCGTCGTCCCCAATTAATGAAAATATGTGAAGTTCCGACCAATTTTGTTGTATATATCTTAGGGCAACCTCTCCAAGTCTTTCATGATGGTTTTGGTGGCCACATAAGTGTATGCTAACTGCACGGAAAAAGAAATTTCCATCACCTACAATGTCGGATCTGTAAAACTATCGAGAGTAGTTTCAGCTGCGACGGTTGTTTGGATCGTCTGTGGTTATTGTTGTTGTGGTGGTGCTGTAGCTATTTGTACGACAGAGGTCCGCCTCCTCAACACCCTGCCATTATCACTATTATAATTATTATTATTCGACATAGTGTTCCCACGAGTATCCTAGGAAAGAAGGGTCGACTGCGGCAGAGCCTGGATGCCACAGCAAGGGTACTTACTCCCGGAGGGCGCCCGGTATCCGGGGGAACCGTTTGCGACGCATAAACGCTGAGCCCTTAATCTTCTCGGCACTGTAAACACCTTAAAATTGCGTTTTTGTTACACATAGTCTGGACAACACAAGACAGCACAACATGACTCAGATGCCTCGGGATCGTTAGTGTCCGTACTAGAAGATTCCCCTAGCCCCTGAGGGGACTCCCAGGAGATATATATATATATATATATATATATATATATATATATATATATATATATATATATATATATATATATATATCTATATATATATACATATAAGAGTATATATATATATATATATATATATATATATATATATATATATATATATACATATACGAGTATATATATATATATATATATATATATATATATATATATATATATATATATATACATACATATACGAGTATATATATATATATATATATATATATATATATATATATATATATATATATACATACATATACGAGTATATATATATATATATATATATATATATATATATACATACATATACGAGTATATATATATATATATATATATATATATATATATATATATATATATATATATATATATACATGCATACATACATACATACATACATACATACATACATACATACATACACACACACACACACACACACACATACATACACACATACATACATATACATATACATACATATATACATACATACATACACATACACACACATACATACTCATACACACACATACATATACACATATACATATATGATTAATAAAAAAAAAATCCTTATATTTTCTTTCATCTTATTGTATATTTAGCTAATTATTTAAGTGTTTAGTGGAGATTAGGATGTTTGAAATTCTCAATTTGCTTCGTTACGACGCATTTTATTTTGTATTTCATGAATGACGAGCCAATTCATTCATGTTCCACAATTTACTATGTGGGGGCGTCATAGTACTACAAGAGAAGGACGTAGTAAAATGTCATTGTAATATGAATGGGTGTTCATTGATAAATTAGGAATTCATGATGGCCGCTTGTTCCTTTGACATGATAACCACGAAGAAGCTCGATAAACCGTTCGGCATATCTCGCAAAATTCAAAATGGCTTTCTAAGATTTCGTTTACAGGTCGTTGGTCTTTATTTTTGTGATTCTTTAGTGTTTTTGAATAATAATTTGTTATATAGTGTTGTGACAAGGTGAAAGGCTGTTTTGGTCGAAGTTTGGAGTCAGTTTTTACTTTGTATAATGTAAGTTAGCACGTGTTTAACTTAAATATTAACCGGTATGACACTTTGAAAATGTTTACTGTTTTACTATTATTTTTAAAAGTGGACGAACAGCGTTGAGGAAACAAGAATTTATTTTTGGGCATTTGACATTTTGTCCATATATCTACAAAAGGATATTGTGTATGTCGTAGAAAAATAGGATTCCCGCATTTTTCCACAGCAATTAAAATCTTCTGTTTTATACTTAATGAATATTTGTCCATATATTAAAAAAGGACTCATGATTATTCATTTTTGGGCCAAAATTGTCAGTGTCACTTCGATAATAACAACAAAATTAACGTCAGAGCCATGACATCATGTGTTATAATCTTTAATGATAAAGTATTTTAAATTAAGAATCTTTCCTGTGATGTTTGTAAAGTAGTAAACAGCGTAAATTAAAAAAGTTAACTTTTTAATAAATGACTTATCTACCTTAATTGGTCATTAGGTATTTATTGGATTCAGTATTATCGTCACTGCTTATTCCTTAAGTTACCTAACGTAATAATAAAATATATCCTATAACCTGACCAAAGAACATATGTATTAATCTAAAAAAATAAAACACGTAAATCGGATAAGTAGTTCTCGAGTGATAAGCGCACTAACCGACAGACAGACAAACAGAGAGACGTTGCATTTTATATACAGTGACTCACAGCTTAAATGATGCAGTCGCTATAAGAAAAAACTAACTGGTCTCGGTGCCTCTTTATTTTAAAAAACCGGTCAAGTGCAAGTTGAACTTGCACAATTAGTGTTCCGTACGTTGATTGTTTTTAAAATAAAAATTTTTGTTAGGGTGGTATAAAATGATCAGTGACTTTACAAAACACACCCCAAATGAGTTTGTTTCCAATCTTTACTGAAAACTGGTGACCTTGAAATTTTGTTTTTTTTTTTTTATATACCAAATAAATTATTAAAGGTAATGCACGCGTGATAATTTTCGTTCAATCTATACCCCGTGGAGAATATTCCAGAATTTTTTCAAAATTTTTTGATCAATACTTTTCGAGATAAGGTAGGGGACAGCGATTTTTTTAAAAGTAATACGAAGAAAAGTGTGCGCAAGTATTACATTTAATATATATATATATATATATATATATATATATATATATATATATATATATATATATATATATATATATATATATATATAAATATAATATATAAATATATTTTACTCGTGTTTTCACAAGCTTTCATTTGACACCACACTCGTTGACCTAGTAAAAAAAATTTTTTTTCACTTCCGATTTCACACACTCAGAACGAACCCCTTAAGTCAAAATTTATGTTACGGTGGTATAAAATGATCAGTAACTTAACAAAACACACCCCAAATGAGTTTTCAACAAAATTTGTTTCCAATCGTTACTGAAATATGATGACCTTGAAATTTTTGTTTTTTTTTATATACCATATAAATTATTAAAGGTAATGCACTCGTGATAATTTTCGTTCAATCTACACCCCGTGGAGAATATTCCAGAATTTTTTCGAAATTTTTCGATAAGTACTTTTCGAGATAAGGCCCGGGACAGCGATTTTTCGCGAATTTTTTAAAAATAATACAAAGAAAAGTGCGCGCAAATATAATATTATATATATATTTTTTACTCGTGTTTTCACAAGCTTTCATTTGACACCACACTCGATGATCTAGTAAAAAAATTTTTTTTTTTCACTTCCGACTTCACCCCCCAAAACTAACCCCTTAAGTCAAAATTTAATTCTCAAAACTACATGGCTCTGATGAGGCCATCAATTCCTATATTATTACCAAATTTCACCTTTCTATGTCAAATAGTTTTGGAGAAAATCGGGTGTGACAGACAGACAGACAGACAGACACCGAAGTGATCTTATAAGTGTTCCGTACGGAACACTAAAAACAACTTATTGAAATTAAATTAGTAAAGAGCCTCCTAAAAAAGTATGAATTACTTTTTGTCTTAAATATGCCTTACTTAATTAACAATAAATAATTAATCAAATCATATGCAATTTTAATGTCACAACTTAAATGATGCAAAATAACAACAGGGGTCAAAACTTATCGCATTTTGAAATTTACGAAGGCGGCGTTGCTTTGATTTCTTAGTGCAATTGTTTTTTGTTTGGTTTGACATTTTTTTCATTTAATAAAACGAAATTGTTTAAGAATGGGTCGTCGAACTACCATTTCTGAGAGAAATTTAATTATTACTCATTACACAAATGGATACAGCCAAAGAGACATAGCCAAAATGGTAAATAAATGTCCGTCAACTGTTCGGCATATCATTGAACGTTACCGGAATGAAAATAGAATCGAGAATAAGTTAAGGTTGGCTCCAAATAAGATCTTCAATGAACGTGAAGAAATATGGATTTTAAGAGAGGTATCAAATAATCCAAAAAAAAGTGCGCCAAAGTTGTGCGCCGAGGTGGAAAGACAGTTTGGAAAAAGGTGTAACCCCGAAACAGTTCGACGGATCTTGCGAAAATAATAATTTACATGGTCGAACTACTAGAAATAAGCCTTTCATTAGCCAAAGAAATAGACGCGCGAATTATATTTTAACGTCACAGCTTAAATGATGCAAAATTCAATATACCAAAATTATTAGAGAAAACAAACTGTAGAATTTGAAATAAGCCTGCTAATATTTGGTCGGGCCTCCCTCATTATCAATAACGGCTTGTAATCTTCTGGACATTGATTCAACTAACTTTGTAGTATACTCCGGGGAAATAGTGTTCCATACTTCAGAGATGTATGAAAGAAAGAATGAGAGTAAAAGAGTAATGTATAATATAAATTCTAAAACTATATGTACCTGATTAAATTGATTGATTTTTTACCTAACTATTTTTCCCCGCAAACTATAAAACTAATCCAACACAAAAATAAATAAAGAATACGAAACCCACTTTTCAAACAAACAAATATCAACAGCCATATAAGACACTTCTTGGAAATTAATCACGTACATAAGATTTAAGGTGCCATAAGGCAGAACATCATCCGCCGCAAGGTTCTATACTGTAAATAAGAATACTGCGAAGTATCTTGTATTCACAGATCTTAACAAAATATATGTAAAACCTTAACAATTTAATATGAATAATAAAGAGATGTTTGAATTTGAATTTGAAATATAATGAGTTGAAGGGGTGGTGTTTGTGAGGTTTCTTCGCATATACGTCCTTTTTAAGTCTTTTGAAGTCGAGAAAACTAAAAATCGTTATATATTTTACTACTTTCAATTACTTATGGTCAAATAGATAAGGGATTAATAAGGTTAGAAGGAAGTTAGAGAGGTTACTTCGTATATATGATGTCATGAGTTGTTTTCAAGATTCTTAAAGTTCACGAACTTGAAAGTTGTGTTATTTATTCAATAACACAGCCCCACAAAAAAAAAAAAAGTGGGGTATACTTTTGATGCTATATATCAGATCCGTAGTATTTTTGCCCGCTGATCACGAATCTGACGTCAGAATATCGCCATCACATCTCAATTTTTTTTTAACCTCAAAATATAGGTAAAAATTAGTAAAAATTAAGAAAAATATACTCCTAAAAAAATTGATCCAAAGATGTATTAATATGTATTCGGACACGCTAAGCTAATATTCATCGGTTGGATTGAGCCATACAGTTCTGTTTTCTTTCTAACCTCAATAAATCAGACAGATATAGTGCTTCTCGAATGCAAAAACGAATTCAAATTAAAATTCAACCGATCCTTACCAAATTTGGTACACGGGGATTTTTTTGGGTCGCTGAACACGAATCTGAGGTTGGATTTGCAAAATTCAAGATGGCAGATGTTTTCGCGCCATTTTGAACGCCGAGAAAATTCATCGGTCGATTTTTATTCTTCTACCTGCATCCAGGGCACCTCCACGTGGTGACGGTGGGCAACGGTGTTACTCCACTAGCCGGCAGAGTCCCTGGATAACGGCTTAGATGCCGTCATGGCAGGTAGAAGAAAGAGAATTACGATGCAGGGACTCGGAAACCCAGTATCGGCGGTTGGTCAGGGTGGGAAAGCGGGCCCGCAGCCGTCGTCATCCAGCGACCGTAGCTCTTCATGTGTGGGTGACTTGGCTCATGTAGAGTATAATGCTACAAGAAAACGGTCTCACGGTACAAGGACTTTTCATAAGTGCGATAAAAACAGTGATTCATTTTGTTATATTTGCTGTCAACACGTATTGAATAAAATGGGGTCACCGATAACGGATAAGATTAAAACCTTATATAACGATTGTTTTAACATTGAAATAACAGCACCAGGATACAGATTGGGTTCCCCACATCATTTGCAGTTCTTGCAAAATAATGTTGTACATCAATAAGAAGGCGATTAAATTTTCCAGACCAGCAATATGGAATAGACCATACAGTGAAAATGATTGCTACTTTTGTATGAATGTTGTATCTAGGCATAACCGAAAAAATAAAAGCACTATTACTTATAACGATGTTTCGACAGTAACAAGACCAACTAAACTAATTCCGCCTCCTGAACCACTTGATGCTGATGTTATGGAAACAAATGATTTCACCTTATCAGTTCATGCCGAAAACATTGAGACTGCCGAAAAAGATTCAAACACTGTTACTAATGAATGTTCTAGTGACAACCTATCATATACTAGTGACACAGATAAAGAATTTCTACCATACAACCGTAAACCAGAACCAATACTCGTATCACAGTCAGAACTTAGTGATCTAGTCAGAAATTTAGGCTTATCCAAAGATGGTTCAGAGCATCTTGCTTCCTTTTTAAAGAAAATACATTTACTTAAGCCAGAAGCTACGATTTCTTATTATAGAAACAGAGATGAAGAATTTCGAAAATATTTCACAATGGACGAGGAATTGTCACTTTCATATTGTACCGATGTAAAAGGTCTAATGGATGAATTTCAAAATAACTCATACGATCCTGAAGAATGGAGACTGTTCATTGATTCTTCTAAACGGAGCATTAAGGCAGTTTTGCTGCATAATACCAACGTTTACGCTCCCATTCCGATTGCTCATTCCACAGTTATGGAAGAGCAATATGAAAAAATGAAGCAGCTTTTGATAAAAACAAAATATGCTGATCATAACTGGAAAATTTGTAGAGATCTGAAAATTGTAACAATATTGCTTGGCCAACAGTCAGGGTTTACACTTTATCCCTGTTATAAATGTCTGTGGAATAGCAGAGACAGGGAACGTCATTATAAGAAAAAAATTTGGCCAACAAGAGAATCGTTCACTCCTGGTGAAAATAATGTATTGTTTCCACCATTGGTAGATCCAGGAAAAGTTCTTATTTCCCCGCTTCACATTAAGCTTGGACTTATGAAGCAATTCACGAGAGCATTAGATACAAACGGCCCATGTTTCAAATATTTGCATAAAAAATTTCCGAAATTTTCTGAAGCTAAAATTAAGGCAGGCGTATTTGACGGGCCACAAATAAAAAAATTGTTTCAAGATTCATTATTTGTTACTAAAATGAATAAAGTTGAAAAAACTGCTTGGCTTAGTTTTAAAGAATTCGCAACAAACTTTTTGGGAAATAATAAAAGTCCTAAGTACAAAGAAATAGTCGAGAAAATGGTAAAAAATTTTCAAATCTTAGGTTGTTTAATGAATCTAAAATTACATTTCCTGGACTCCTACATCGATGATTTCCCAGATAATCTTGGTGACTACAGTGAGGAGCAAGGGAACGTTTTCACCAAGATCTGAAAATCATAGAAAATCGGTATCAAGGACGATTGGATGACCATATGCTAGCGGACCATTGCTGGTCGCTAAAAAGAGAAACAAGTCCTCAAAAGCGTTTGGGCAGAAAGTCTTTGAATAGATCATTCGCGGAAAAAAAGAACAAGATACAGCCAAAAAAAGGAAAGTTAGGCGCGGGTCTAACCTTCGCAATTCTAGGGCTTAAGGGTCTACTATTTGAGAGTATATGGTTTAAAAATCCTGGTTTTGAGTTTATTGGGTCTCATTTTTAAAGTTACAGGGTTATTGAGGCCTATTTTTTGAAGTTACAGGGTGTAGGAGTCTAAGGTTTCAGGGTTTAGGGTTTAAGAGTATCAGGTTTGAGGATTCCCCAACTGTATACCAAATTTGGTAGGAATCGGTTGGTTTTCAAAAATTTTGTCCGCCATCTTGGATCCGCCATTTTGAATTTTGCAAATCCGACCTCAGATTCATGATTAGCAACCCAAAAAACCCCCGTGTACCAAATTTGGTAAGAATCGGTTGAATTTTAATTTGAATTCGTTTTTGCATTCGAGAAGCACTATATCTGTCTGATTTATTGAGGTTAGAAAGAAAACAGAACTGTATGGCTTAATCCAACCGATGAATATTAGCTTAGCGTGTCCGAATACATATTAATACATCTTTGGATTCATGAAAAAGCTTGAATCAATTTTTTAGGAGTATATTTTTCTTAATTTTTACTAATTTTAACCTATTTTTTGAGGTTAGAAAAAAATTGAGATGTGATGGCGATATTCTGACATCAGATTCGTGATCAGCGGGCAAAAATACTACGGATCTGATATATCGCATCAAAAGTATACCCCACTTTTTTTTTGTGAGGCTGTGTAATTAAACTACAATAACTGGAATCCAGGTCTAGAAAGTATCTAATAAATAATTAATGTTTGAAAAAGTCGTTATTGATGGATCCAATTAAGCGGTTCATTTTCCTACAAAAATCCTTTTCTTTATGGAGCTCGCTATTTTTCACTAATTTTTACTTGATTACCGCCGTCTGACTCTCGCTCTGCTTTATCCGCCAGTCTATTATACTGGGCTCTAAGCACTGCTGTATATTTTTTCATAAAATAAATCTCTTACAATCTCGAGCCTTCCACTGCTTCTTTTAATACATTCTTATGCCCCATAATTCTTCGGCATTAATTTATGTGATTTAATATACCTCTAAGTATCTAACAGATTCTCCTTGTTCTTGTTTTTTCCTCTAAAATATTTGCAAAAGGTTGGCTGCCTTATCTACTTGATTAACCCTTATAAATTCACCCCTGTTTTTTCTTTTTATCCTGAAACGTTCAGGTGCAGCCCTTATACAAACACCCTTGCGGGTATAAGGAATAACTTATTCATTTCCTTTGGATTTCGCTAAGGGTTTTTTGATATATACTTTTTTTTATTTAAGGTAAGAGGTAAATAGTTACTAGAAAAAAGCTGGCAAT
Organism: Pachyrhynchus sulphureomaculatus; assembly: GCA_019049505.1. NCBI lineage: Eukaryota > Metazoa > Arthropoda > Insecta > Coleoptera > Curculionidae > Pachyrhynchus > Pachyrhynchus sulphureomaculatus. Next base: position 172,605,500 of record CM032453.1, read on the forward strand.
CTGTTCTTATCACTATATTTTTTTACCGTGAGAATGAAATCAGCAACAAATAAAAAGTTAAGCTACAACTGACTAAAATTATCCCACTCTGCTGATCTCAATAATGCTTACGTCTTAGAAAATTAAATTTCATATACGAACAGTTAACAATCAATACACTTCCATGTGACCTTCCCGAATGCGGACATATGTATAGATATACAGATTAGTATCAGGTGTAACCAATATTATTTTAAAATATTCGTGCTACACAATTTTTGGAGATAATGGAACCTGGATTTTATCGTAGAGGATGAGCATCTTCTTCTTCTTAGTGTGCCTTATCTTCTAAGGACGTTGGCGATCACATTTGCCCATCTGATTTTATCTGTTGCCGCTCTAAACAGTTTAGTAGATGTCATATTTGTCCACTGTTGTAAGTTTTTTAACCAGGAGTTGCTGTGCCTTCCTGGTCCTCTCCTACCGATTATTTTTTCTTCAATTATAAGTTGCAGGAGCTCATACTTTTGGCTTCTCATAATATGGCTAAAGTAAGTACTTTTTCTTTCTTTAACAGCCCGATTCAACTCTCGTTCTTGTCCCATTCGATCAAGTATTTCCACGTTTGTAGTATGCGCACCACATCTCGAATGACTCCATTCTTTCTTGTGTGGTCTCTGTGATTGTTACATGTAGCATCTTAGTACTCTTGTTCTTATTTTTAAGTTTAGTTAGCAGTTACAGAATATGATGCACATTTTATTAAAGCAGCTTCGTGCTTTTTCAGTTGAGCGTATTTCAATAAAGTGGTCCCAATCTTCACTCATTACACTTTCTAAGTTCGTTATTTTTGTTACCCCTTCAAGTGTTGGTTGATGTACTTTAATATTTATGTTTGTATTAGGATTCTTACTGACCACCATTGTTTATGTTTTGTTCATATTCAGTTTTTTTCTATATTCCTCACATGCATCAACAATTCAATTCATGAGTCTTTGTAGGCCTACTTCACTGTCCGCTGGAATGACATTATCATCAGCGTTATTTACACACACACACACCATTAATTGTAATTCCATCTTTTTTATCAGAAAGTGCTATACTGAAGATTTCCTTCGAATAGATATTGAATAACAGGGGTGACAAAATACAATCCTAACGTAAGCCTTTATTTATTTTTATTTCTTTGGACATGCGATTCTCAACTTTTATTGTGGCAGTCTGGTTCCAGTATAAACTTCATATTATTTATGTCTTTGTGATCAATGTTACAAGATTGTAGTATTTTCATCATTTTCTCATGATTTACAATATCAAAGGCTTTTTGGAAATCTATAAAGCACAAATAAACATCAGAGTTGACATCCCTACATCTCTCAGTCAGAATGCGGATGGAGATTAGTGCGTCCCTCGTTCTTAGTCCGTTCCTAAAGCCAAACTGTGTTTGTTCAGTACGTTCATCTAGTTTTTTGTATACTCTTTGGTGGATTATTTTAAGTAAGTGTTTCACGATGCGGTTCATTAGACTTATATTCCGGTATTCCTCGCACTTTCTAGGGTTATTCTTTTTTGACAGTGGTATAAAAACTGATGTCAACCAATCATGAGGTATATCATCTGTGTTGTATACGCTGTTGAAGAGGCCCTGTATAATGTCCATATGTTTTTTAAAAAATATTTTAATGATTTCTGTAGGTATATTATCTTCTCCTACTGCCTTTTTGTTTTTAAGTTAATTTACTGCTACTAATATTTCGTCTTTATTTATGGAGGAGACCCCGTTGTATTAAGCTTATTTGTATTATATTGTCTAGTTGTGTCACTATACCTTTTCCCTATATATTCTTCTCATCTATCTATTCTTTCTTTTATGTTCAGTAGTAGTTTACCTTCTTTATACTCTATTACTTGTGGTTGCCTTTGTAGCCTTAGTCCAGCTGCTTCTATGATTTTCTTATGCAAATTAAATGTGTCGCATTTCTTTTTTCTAATGCTTCTATTTATTCTAGTCCATTGTTCATTTAGCCACATGTCTTTAGTTTCCTTTATCTCTCTCTTTATCAGTTTCTTTCTATATTCCTCACATGCATCAACAATTCCATTCATGAGTCTTCACTGTCCGCTAGAATGACATTATCATCAGCGTTATTTACACACACACCATTATTTGTAATTCCATCTTTTTTATCAGAAAGTGCTTTATTGAAGATTTCCTCGGAATAGATATTAAATAACAGTGGTGACAAAATACAATCCTAACGTAAACCTTTCTTTATTTTTATTTCTTTGGACATGCGATTCTCAACTTTTATGATCAATATTACAAGATTGTAGTATGTTCATCATTTTCTCAAGATTTACAATATCAAAGGCTTTTTGGAAATCTATAAAGCACAAATGAACATCAGAGTTGACATTGCTACATCTTTCAGTCAGAATGCGGATGGAGAATAGTGCGTCCCTCGTTCTTAGTCCGTTCCTAAAGCCAAACTGTGTTTGTTCAGTACGTTCATCTAGTTTTTTGTATACTCTTTGGTGGATTATTTTAAGTAAGTGTTTCACGATGTGGTTCATTAGACTTATATTCCGGTATTCCTCGCACTTTCTAGGGTTATTCTTTTTTGACAGTGGTATAAAAACTGATGTCAACCAATAATGAGGTATATCACCTGTGTTGTATACGCTGTTGAAGAGGCCTTGTATAATGTCCATATCTTTTTTAAAAAATATTTTTAATGATTTCTGTAGGTATATTATATTTTTTTTAAGCTAATTTGCTGCTACTAATATTTGGTCTTTATTTATGGAGGAGGCCCCGTTGTATTAAGCTTATTTGTATTATATTGTCTAGTTGTGTCACTATACATTTCCCCTATATATTCTTCTCATCTATCTATTCTTTCTTGTATGTTCAGTAGTAGTTTACCTTATTTATCCTCTATTACTTGTGGTTGCCTTTGCAGCCTTAGTCCAGCTGCTTCTATGATTTTCTTATGCAAATTAAATGTGTCGTATTTCTTTTTTCTAATGCTTCTATTTCTGTCCATTGTTCATTTAGCCACATATCTTTAGCCTCCTTTATCTTTTCTCTTTATTTGGTTATGCGTTTCTTTGTATTTTATATTGTTCTTATACTTTCTTCTTACTGCCATCATATCCAATATTTCCTCCGTCATCCATGATTGGTTCTTTTCGGTTGTATTTTGTTTCAGATGCTTTTCCATTACTTCTTCCAGTGTTTCTCTGATGTGGTGCCATTTTTCTTCCAGTGTCTGATGAGTTCCCAGCTTGTTTGTATTCAGACTTCTACCAATCTCCTCATGAATCCTCTTCTTTGTGACTTCTTCTTTAAGTTTGTCGATGTTAATATTTGTTGTTGTTTGTTCGTGTTTTAACTTTTTAGTCTAATCTGGATAGTTGTAAGCAGCAAATTATGGTCTGTAGGAATATCTGCTCCAGGATAGGTTTTGGCAAATTTGACTATATTTCGTTGTCTTCTATTAATGGTTATATAGTCTATTTGATTTCGGATGATTTTGTTATCTTTTCCATCTGTAGGGGCTTTCCACGTATATCACCGTCGGGGTGGCAATTTAAAATAAGTGTTCATAATAGAGAGGTTCTTTTCTCTGCAGAACTAGATCAGTCTCTGATCTTTATCATTACGTTTACCCAAGCCATAATTCCTCACATTATCCTCTTCTTTTTCATCTCCTACTTTGGCATTAAAATCCCCCATTATCATGTTTATTTCATTTTTCTCAGTGTGTTATAGAGTCTTATTTAGATCTTCATAAAATATTTGGATTTCTTCATCAGTACTTTGTGATGTTGAGCGTAAACTTGTATGATGTTAAATTTGTGGGATTTGCAATTTATTTGAGTCAAGATTATTCTGTCTGAAATCGATAAAATCCTTCCACTATTTTTGCCACTTCTTCTGAAACCACTATTGCGAATCCGTTTTTATTTTTAGTGGTTACATCTCCCGAGTAATAAACGGTGTAGTTCTCAATCCTGCATATGCCCGTGTTCGGCCATCTTACTTCACTACATCCGAATATATCGATGTTAAATCCTTTCATCTCTCCTACCAGATTTGCAGCTTTGCCCGCTTCAAGCAAACTTCTGACATTTTTTTCTATCTTTGTGTGTTATTTGTGATTTCCTGGAAAAAAGTATAGTGTAGTGGTTTTCCGTTGCCTTCTACACCGCTGTGCAAGTGCCGCTTCAGTGACTCTCACCAGGCCATTTGCTATCTGCTTCACAACCATTCCAGTTCCCTTGATTTCTGCTTGTGAGCAGTTTTGAACAACCAGCTGCCTTTGTTCAGGGTTAAGGATGCGTAGTTATGAAAATAATAGGAAGGTGGAATAAGAGAAGATGGCCTGATTTCTTCTTGGAATGGGAAGTTGAAGAGAATCAATAGCCAGCGCAGGGCAGGGCCGCTAAGTCCTGTAGTGGCCTGTCTCCTACCGGGATCGCAGAAGAGTGCTACCTTCTACCTTGAGTATCTAAGGTATTGTTTCAGCGACTAAATTTGTAACAGTAACCACGAGGTGTAGATATTGTTAAAGACGCTGATCGATTATGTCCAATACATAATTATTTCGTTTCCAATGAAACAGACGAGCTACAGAAGTACTCTAATACGCTCGCATATAAGGTAAGCTTGTACGGTTGCTATGAGCCAATGAATGGTGTCTTCATGATATTAACATGTTTAACAAAACGGGCGTCGAATGCAAAAATAAAGTGTTTGGTATAAAGTATGTAGTTCTTTTTGGACAGACGATGTAAACTCATTCAACTTGCATCGTAATAAATGACTATTTTACTAATAAATTACAAAGAATGGAATTTTCGTTACACATATATAATTAAATCTTTACCGATAGTAACGTCATTTTTGTTGCGTAGTAGTAATAAATATGTACCTGTAACTTATTGGCCGGAATATCTAATAAATTCAAATCAAAACATCCACAAATCCACGTCACGTCGTTGTTTATCTCTATTTAGATAGATGCTGTATATATAGCTACATAGCTACCCAGCTACTGTAACTTTCCATAACTCTTCGTTGATATGTTTCATTGATTTATTTTTCCTGTGATTGGCAGAAAGGGTTTTTGGGTGTAATACGAGGATGGATTGAAAAGTTCGCGGCCTAGTCAAGGAAACAAAATAAAATACGTACAAGAATATTTTCATTTTTCGACGTAATCTCCATCTAGCTCTATGCACTTCTTCCACCTGCTTTCCAAAGCTTCCACACCCGTTTGAAAAAATATTCCTCAAGGTCTTCAAAATACTGGTTAACTGCAGTTTCGACTTCTTCGTTTGATGAAAATTTCTGGCCACCGAGGTGTTTTTTTTTTAGGTTTGGAAACAAATAAAAGTCCGAAGGTGCCAAACCATGAGAATAAGCCGGATGGGGCAGCAATTCGAAACCACAACCACGAATTTGAGCCATAGACTCAACAGACGTGAGAACGCGAGCGTTGTCCTAATGGAACAAAACTTTTTTTCTCAGTAATCCTGGGCGTTTCTCTTTAATTTCTAGACGTAAACGACGCTAAAGGGTGCAATAGTAAGTTGAGTTTATTGTTTCGCCTTTCGGAAGGTAGTCCACCATAATAATACCTTAACATCCCAAAAAACTGACGCCATCACTTTTCCAGCCGACAGAATTGCCTTCGCTTTCTTTGGGGTCGGTTCATCAGATTTTTTCCCACTGCTTGGATTGTTGTTTTGACTCTGGAATATAGTGGTGAACCCAACTTTCGCCCATTGTCACAAACCTATTAAGAAAATCTTTCGGATCAGCCTCAAACATCTCCAAACAGTCGCGAGAAATCGTGAGTCGAATTCGTTTTTATTCAACCCACCTAGCGGAAACCTTGGAAAATCCGAGTTCGTTGGCAGTGATGTTTTATGTTCGTTCAGACGAGATGCTTATAACGTCTGCAATCTCCCTGATAGTTAATCTGCGGTCTTTCGGTATGAGATCACACACATTGCCGATGTTTTCTTCAGTCGTAGACGTCGTGGCGGCCGGAGCGAGGGTCATCTTTGATGACCTCTCGCCCACGTTTAAATTCTGCATCCCATTTTTTCACAGTGGTATATAACGGAGCAGATTCCCCTAGTGTTGTTTTTCATATCATAGTGGATCCTTTGGTGTTAATTTTTTTTTAAACAGGTACTTGATGACCGCACGTTGTTCAATTTTTTTCCATTTTTCCAAAAAACGCCCCACTTGGTCTCACTAAACTCATTCTAACCTAAAAACCACAAATTCTACAGCAACAAAATTTTACTCTGTGACATCCAAAGAAAGTATGAACTTATTGAGGGTACTATAATAAAAATATTATAATGATTTTTTGATGAGGCCGCTAACTTTTCAATCCATCCTCGTAGATAAATAGATCATATCTGGTGAAACAATTGATACTTAATATGAAATTTATACACATTGTGTATCAAAAGAAACCGAATCTTTTATGAAAAATAATTTATTTATATTATTAATTTTATTCTATAATGGTGTTTCAGTAAGTTAGCTAGCTATCTATCTATAGAGGAGAACTCGCACAGTTTCGAAAAGTTATTTTTCTACGTAAGTACCGTTTACATTAAACGTTTCTTGAGTTGTTTCCTTCCACTGAAAAAAAAAAGAATTGTTTTGCTACTCAAAATACGACGCTACAGTAGCTTTTTCACTCACCATCTGACGAAAATTTTCAGACCCTCAGATCTGTCCTCGGAGGTTATAAGTCAGTAAATGCACAGCTTTCGGTAATGACTTGAATTGTGTGGCCATGTAGACACGACCAATTAATTCACTCTATTCTAAGTACATTTACTAAATTATATATAATTTCCTTGTGTTACGCAGTTTTCACGATTTTTTCTGTCAAAAAATCGGCAAGGTGATATATTATTCGAGATGTTAACACAAGGACAATCAAAAATTTGAAGCAGGCCATTAGAGAAAAACGTTCGAATTTATGAGAAACCAAAACAAGGCTACCACGGTTCAAGCCATTACCGAAAGCTACCGATCCACCCTATAGCCCTGGTTTTTGTTAAAAGATTTGAAGAGGAACCGAGAATATTCTTTGGGTCGCTTAAGTCGTTGAAGAGTTCTTTCTTAAGTTACAAACAAAAGAAAATTTTTGAATAGAATGCAGTAACTCGAGAAACGCTAAACTTAGTATGCTAATAATGTAGATATACTTAAAAAAACGCCCTCTTAATTTGGTACATATGTTAAAAATAAATCATTACGGACATCAATAATATTACTTAAAAGTCTGGATGGATGTCTTGTTAAAATTTGCAAGTAAGAAGCCTTTTTTTGTTGGAAACACATCTTTTTAAAACTACCGCCTCATTTATTCACAATCGACGTTTCTTAATTGCATCCTGCCTTATCCTTCCAACAAGCTTCCGTCATTTCAAGCTGCTTTTCAGTCGTCAAGTTCCGTCTCATCAAAACCAACAATTTTCAGTTTTCTTTATTAATGACTTTATAAAACAAATGACTTACTTTATAAAACCAAATTAACGTATTCGCATACTTGATAACAAAAGCAATTAAACTGTATATTGTTATACGGTAATTACTTTTGGAAACTCTATCTCTCTCGTATTTTCTTCGAGAAATGACAGATGTTCTAAGTTATTATGTTGCATACAAATTAGGGCATGGTTGTATTTTGGATAATTTTAAAAGTTAGTTGTCGTTAACATCGACTTCGTACTTTAGGAATAAATTTATACTGACTTATTCAAATAAATCTAATAATATAATAATTCAAATAATAATTCAAATAAATCTAATAATAAAATAAGATTAGTCTCGTTGATGGTAAATTAAATCATTATATTCTAGTGAACTTTTATCTGCTTCATTCAAATTTTATCTCGAAGTTGAATATGTAACAGTTTTATTTCTAAGTTGTACGAAACTATTTCAAATTTAGGAAAATATTGGTGTTTATACTTTTACCGCTCAGTACAGTATTCATAAAAAAATCACTTCGGGATTTTTACATTTTTTTACGTTACGTACGAAAAACATAGTTTCCATTTTCGATCTCTTGGTCTCTCTGTTTGTCTATTTATTGACACAATAACTCTCAAATGAAAGGAAATATACTACAATATGGTACTTAAAGTAAGGATGGAACCTACAGTTTTTGAGAGATATCGTTGAAAAAATTTTGAGAATTATTTACAATTTAACAAAATGTCAATGTAAATGGAAACGTCAGTTTTCATTTCTAAATATCGTAATCAATAATCGTTGTAAAGCACCTATTATTTAAAAATATCAAGTAATAATGGATAGTCTTTGGTAAGAGAATCTCAATTTCACTATTGATTTTAGAACTACTTCTTTAAGTTACATATGTGTGTGTTATATTTTGTTATTTTTATGTTATATATATATATATATATATATATATATATATATATATATATATATATATATATATATATAATATATCTAAAATGCAACGTCTCTCTGTCTGCCTGTCTGTCTGTCCGTTAGTGTGCTTATCACTGGAGAACCACTTATCCGATTTACTTACTTTTTTTTTAAAACATACATATGTTCTCTGGCCAGGTTATCTATAATCTTATATCTATAATATATATAAACGCAACGTCTCTCTGTCTGTCTGTCTATCTGCCTGTCTCTCTGCCTGTCTGTCTGTCTGTCTGTTTGTGCGCTTATCACTGAAGAACCACTTATCCGATTTACGTCCTTTTTTTTGAAAACATACATATGTTCTCTGAGCAAGTTATAGGATATATTTTATTGCGTTAGGTAACATAAAGAATAAGCAGTGACGATAATAGTGAATCAAGTCGGAAAAAAAAAAAAGGGTTACCGTTAGCGCATTCTCTTGCAATACACTGCCTAAACCATTAAATATGGAACAATATCATGTTGTAAAGAATATAATGTATATAAAATGCAACGTCTCTCTGTCTGTCTGTCCGTTAGTGCGCTTATCACTTGAGAACCACTTATTCGATTTACGTGTTTTTATAAATTTATACATACATATGTTCTATATAATTCGATATAAGCCTAGATAACGGGAGATAAGTATAAATAATGGAGATAAGGAGAAATAATGGGAGATAAGCGGAAATAAATCTAGATAATAGGAGTTATGGTGAGATAATGGGAGATAAGGAGAAATAATGGGAGATAAGAAATATTGCGAGATAAATCGAGATAAGCCTAGATAATGAGAGATAAGGTGAGATAATGGGAGATAAGGAGAAACAATGGGAGATAAGGAGAAATAATGGGAGATAAGGAGAAATAATGGGAGATGAGCAGAGATAAGCCTAAATAATGGAAATTATGGAGAGATAATGGGAGATAAGGAAAAATAATGGGAGATAAGGGGAAAAAATGGCAGATATTTTATTACGTTAGGTAACACAAGGAATAAGCAATGACGATAGTAGTGAATCAAGTCCACGCGAACAGAGCCGCGGGTACGGCTAATATATATATATATATATATATATATATATATATATATATATATATATATATATATATATATATATATATATATATATATATATATATATATATATTAGGGTGTCCCAAGACATAAAGGAGAATTTTTATTTTGCGAAATCACATACGCATACTCTCTATTTTTATTCTGTTGACCGTAATAATTAATAAATATTATTGTCATTGGATAATGATAACACGTGCCGACTTGATGCCAAACATAAGACATGAAAATTTGTACTGAGTAAATATGGAAGGATTCTCAGAACTTAATGTTTATGTGGTAAATAAGACACTAATATGCCCGAATTGTATACTTATTAATATTTTACATTTAAAAAACATTATGGTCATATTTTCTTTTCAAAGTTTAGTTTTTACAGTCAGGATAAATTTTTCGGTGTTTTTGTACGCAACGTAATAAAAATGGCTTTTGTTCCTCTTCAACCATGAAATTCTTTCATCAATTTGACCGCTCTTTCAGCTGTATCATTCACTGTCCGCAACGTTGATACCTTCTTTTAGGCTTCTTGAAACGAAGCATTATTTGACCACAAAGTAAGACATTCGTGGGGAAAAAACATCATCAATTTTAAGACAATCGAACAGTGACTTGCTTTTGACTGAAATAAAGTTATAAATGTTTTTCTCTGAAATAAAAAAAAATGGCAGCTGAGAAATTATAATATAAAGAGAAAACTAAGGAAACACTATATTTATTTATTAAACATCTGTTCCTTGTGAGCGTCTTTATTGGGTCGCTGGGAACATCGTAAATGAAGAACGAAACCTGTTGGATCCCAGTAGATTAAGCAGACTTTTATTGCTTAAAAGCTTAGATATTCAATACTGGGAATTGTAAATTATATATGATTGATAACAATTTGCAATAATATAATAAAAACGATGTTTCAGTGAAAATAACTTTATTAGTACTTATTAATAGTTAATTTTTTTAAAACTATAGCTGAAGTAAATACAGTTAAAATAAAAACGATAGAAGATGGGTTTTAGGATTTTCCATGTTTTTCCTAAAGAAGGTCCAAAAAGATCGATTTTTGAGAAAATCGATCTTTTGGGTCTCGACTTCTTTGTGAATCGATTCTTCAGGGTTCGATTCGAATCGATTCAAAAATTGATCTTTTTTTTTTAAATAATCGCCATCCCTACATCAATAAGAATTTGCATTGTTTGTTGATCGTGGCATTCGGCGCAAATATTTTGCGGCAAATTGAAATTTCTACCCAAGGAAATTTTTATACTGTCCGCCATGCATTTACGCTGCTCTTGTGCGTGGGAACTTGTTCAAATTATTTAATAAATTTATCATAGCCGTTGCATTATTTACGAATTATTTAAATAAACGTGGTTAGATAATAAGAAGGTGATAATTCTCTTGATACAAGTACAAGAAGACTACGAAAAATATGGGCGTAAAAGACTCCAAAAAAGCAGCTAGCTCATTTTTTTCTCTATTATCAGTTAAGAAATAAATGAAATAACCTGACTTGCTAACGTTTTATGTCCTGGTACAATCATTTAATGATGTCAGTGAATGGGTGTGCGTCCACATTGCAATCGTTACAGCGAAATACGATTACATTTACGAAAATTTGTTTCGTCTACGGAGAAATTTTCACCAAATAGGATGCACAAATTAAATTTTTGTTAATGTGTACTAGTCTTTAAATTTTTTATTGCTCACTAATTATTATTTGGTTCAAAATTTGATTTTAAAAATTTTTCTGTTGATGAAGGTGTTCTTAAAGCAATAGTATTAAAAATATATTAAAATGGAATTTTACTACATTCTTTTTTGTACTCAACCCAATATATTTTATACGTTGACACAAAAAATATAACGTTTTATCAGGATTTATTAATTTAGTAGACTAAATATCTATTTTACAATGTGGCAAAAAACTCTATGTCATGTTACATACCGGTAAAACGTACACATTCACATGGGAACTAGACGGATTTGCACAACTAAACTTTAACAATGTTCCGACTGGACAGTTAAAAACAATTTATTAACTGGTTTCAGTTATAAATTTTAGCGCACAATATGTGTAAATACGAACAAAAGTGTATATCTAATTCATCATTAAGTCTTGCATGAACAATAAAATGTGGAGAACAAAAACAGGATTAAAATTTTTATGCATTTTTGAATACTACTCCCGGTCACAGCAAAACAGTTAAATACCCATGCATAATAGAAGTTGTCATAATAGTAAAAATAACCGGTCAAGTGCAAGCTGGACTTGCGCAATTAGTGTTCCGTACCGTGGTGACCTATAAAATAAAAAATAGCTATCTAATAGTCCATAAATGAATCTAGCTCAATTTAGAATCTATTAATAACAGTTTTAAAAACAAATATTTACTACCTAAATATTTGTTTTATTATAAACAAATAAAATTAAATGTATTTGTTTTCGCTACCTATGTGTCGGTCACCAGCCATCATAATATGGCGGATACGTATTGGTATTTCGTAGCTATCAGTCCCGGTTTCCAAACCTTCACCACTCTGCCATGTCACATAGTTTTCTTTATACCGTGCACTCGTGATAATTTTCGCTCGTTCTACACTTTATGGAGAATATAACAAAATTTTTTTGATCAGGACATAAGGGGAGACATGGTTTTTTGTCAATTTATACACAGAAAAGCGTGTGAACACCGAAGTGGTCCAGAAGTGTTCCGTACGGAACACTAAAAAGGCACCGGCACGTTCTATTCCATTTAGAAAAAATAAACATTGAATTTCATCTTTCTGTTGTTATTGAAATTGAATTGAATACGTTAAAAAGTATCAATAAAAGGTACATTTTTTACATTTGAAAGATCAAAATGGAAATATGTTCACACTATGTTCATCTAGCCAATATTTCGGTCCTAGGTTGGGACCTTCATCAGGGCAAAAACTGAAAAAGATATAACGAAGCAACCAATAAGGAAAGTCGGGTATAGAACATTATTAATAAGTTTA
>CM032453.1:172618135-172649044 GCA_019049505.1 Pachyrhynchus sulphureomaculatus
TATTATTATTTATTATAATTATTATGAAGAAGTGTCAATAATAAAAATTGTAAGTGAATCTTCATTGATGTGTGCAAATTATATCTAACAAGAATGACCATAAGAAACAGTTTGTCGACAACAAAGACCAACATTGAAATAAAACAACCACTATTCACTAACATATTAATTTAAAAAATATGGCATTTATAGCAGGGATGCCATTAGAAACTATGGATGCTGAAAATCAAAACCTAATTAACCACCTGCCATCTGAAAAAGAGAAATGACAAGTTTGACAAGGCGCTGACAGAGGGCAAACAGCTGACAGAAGTAAGGAATCACTCAAAATAAAAATAAAACAAAAAGGAAGGAAGGTTGAATAACCAGGAAAAGAACCGGTTAAGTACATTTAAGTACTACGTTCATTGGAAAGGAAATTTTGGTATAAAAGGAAAAGTACCCATTGGGAAAGCTGTTTTTCAACGGTTGGAAATTAAGTGGCGTAGGGCAAAATGATACCCATTGGAAAAAGTATTTTTTCCGGTATGGAAATTAAGTGGCCGTCGTGCAGAAATGATTTTTCTTCTTGTAGGGAGAAAGGAGGGATTGGTAAAGGAGTTGAAGAGTAAAAGGGTTTCTATTTATTTGGTATATACTAAGCAGTTTTAATGAAAAATGGAAATGATGATTATAAAGAATCCACGGGATACCATGAGAATATGTACCACAAAAGGACTCCCAGAGAACCATTAACGTAACGGGAAGAAAGCTATAGGAATAACGTAAGTGAGAAAACTATGACGAGAGTGACGACCCAGAGATATTATGTGGGGGAGGCAAGTCACAAGAGAGGAGAAAACTATATATATTTACTCAAAACCGTCAAGATCTGTTTCTTTTATTAATATTGTGAGGATTTTCATTGATATAGCACATCTCAAGAAATTCTCTTTTGAGAAGATTTTTTTGAAAATGAAGAAAATGAAGATCTTTGGTTCATTGAAGTTGAAGGAATATCCATTAATCGACAGAGTGGCTTGCCAGTGCACACCTTTGAGGATGACATCTGGTGTCACTTTATGTAATGCGATGTGGCGATTGAGAGACTATGACGTCTGTCCAATATACACAGCGGGACAATTAAGACAGGAATGGAGTAGACAATATCTGACATAGAAAGGATGGGTAGTGAAGATTTCAGTTTGCTAAAAATGCGTTTGTTTTTGTAGAAATAATATTTGGCAATCTTAACAGATTACGAATAGCACGCAGAATATGAACTAATTTAGAAATAAGACCGGGTATAAAGGGCAAAGACAGTAGTGAGAGATCTGTTTCCGTATGGTTGGCAGGGGGTGAGGGGGGTGGAGGGAGAGGAAGTGATAAAGGTGTAGGAGGAGGCTCTGGTAAGATGCTATCAGAGAGGAAGAGCTTATCAACTTCATATCCTTGGTCTTGAGCAGGAACTTCTTATTGTACCCATTTTCCATGAAGAGATTTGTCAGTAATGCTTGTGCTTGAGATAGATAATCCGGGTGAGCTATATTTTTTGACTCTTTATAACATTTACTTTCACTTTCCAATCATGGCCGGAGTTGGCATGGATGTATCTGCCTGAAGAAGTTGGTTTTCTATACTAATCAAGTCTGATAACACCATCAGGACCTCTGATGACTCTTGTGTCCAGGAAGGGAACAGCATTATTTGACTCTTCTTCCATGGTGAACTGTAGATGTGGATCAAAAGGAATTGAAAATATGGAGGATTTCTTCTTTACCATTTTTCTGGTATGGACAGAATAAGATATTAATAGAGTTAAGGAATACAAAAAAAATGTCTAATTTTTTCATTATTTTTAATTATAATTAATAATAAAAGCGACAGGGAAGAGAGTTTACAGCGGTTTCTCCCTATAGTTTGTGTTACAGATCCTTTTCTGGATTCAGGGATTCGAGAAATCTAAAAATCGTGATATTTTTTATTATCTTCAATTTTAACAAAATTAGTATATAGAGAAGACTGATATGTGATCAAGTGACTTCAAAAGAATCATCGTGTATATTTTTTAGTGTCGTCCTTTTGTAGAATAATTTTAGTAGAATTATATAAATAGTTCTTTAGAAATTAAATAATATCCATAATTCATATTATAACGAGCAATAGAATGTATATGTTTTATAACTATAACCTGATAAAACGAGTAACTTTATAACCGTCACGAAGCCTTTTATGCATTATCGATTTAATATCGTAAAACAGTTTTACAGAGAGTGTTTTACTACGTTTTCATGGCGGATCCCAAATTGATTTAACGATGTTTTACAGATTTCGTAAAACGGGTATTGGGATTCTTCATGGATCTCAAGAATGATTCGGCATTTACTGGGATCATACTGTTTTGAATTATATACTTACCCTAACGAAAAATGTAATCATGAACAAGAATATATAAAACTAAAATTTAAAAGGAAATAAATAGTAATAAAATCTCGATGACAGTTGATGGCTGGCAAATGTCAAAATTTCAATAAGTGTTGAAATTTTTCTATGAAAACGGTGTCGACACAATCTGGTCTCAGTACGCCATGGAAACGTAGTAATTATTGTTCGGAAAATTTTACTGAAACTTTTAAACAATCGCGTTATATTTTATCACAATGGATAAAATGGGTTAAATCCCTGTGCATAGTATGAAACGAAGGAAGGAGGACTGCATGTCATATATTTTTTATCTACATTTAATACTTTATATAAAGTGCTCGTTTTTGCTCATTAGTCTTAGAATATTACGACCTTCATTAATTTTTCTGCAGTTTGGGACAATGGTGAAATATAAAGTAGTTGAGCCATCTCCGATTTTATCAGCAACATTCATCATCATCGTCAGCCTATACTGTCCACTGCTGGACGAAAGCCTCCTTAAGTTGTACCCAGTTTCCAGCCACTCTTTTCAAATCATCAGTTTACCGACTTGGTGGTCTATCTCTCTCTCTCTCTCTCTACTCCGATAGTCCATCCTTAAACCTAGCATCATGCCCAGCCCAGCTCCATTTCAGGTGTAGAATGAATTTAACTGCGTCTTACACCCTCGTTCTCTTCCTGAGAACGTGATTTGGGATGTGATCTCTAAGAGTAAGCCTAAAAAAAACATTTTTCGTTGCATGACACATGTTTTATTTATGTTTTTCTTCGTCATTGTGAGAGTATCGGTTCCGTAATGGGGAGGATGCCATCTGTCAAATACTTTTCTAAATATATAATAAAAGACTGTTTTTAGTCAATTTCCACTGGTTTATTTAAATTGCGATGACGCGTTTTGTTGTCGATGCAGCTTCTTCAAATCTACATTTTACACTGTCAAGTTAGGTTTAGTGTTCACAATTTTATATAATTTCTTAATTATAATATTACACCTAATTAAATTACATTGATAGTATTGGAAAACCCACAGAGATTTGGAGTTAGGAGAATAAAATTCAATGATGGTGAATTGCTTAAATTTACCTGGTCGTTGAGTAAAGTACCTGTAGTCCTTAATCGGTTTATTTGCATTGTCTCTAAAAGGTTTAGTTTTAAAACCTTTTGTTGGGTGTGTAAAATTTTGAAAATTCTTGTTAAATGTGTGATTTTCTGTTAAAAGATGAATAACATATGTTGAATTTAGATTTTCTATGGATGAAATTTTTTTCGTGTTCTGTAATTCTTTGTCTAAATGTACGTCCAGTTTGTCCTATGTATGTTTTACGACATGACCCACATGTTAATTGATAAACCCCTGATTTATTGTCTTTATTGATTTGTGGTTTGTAGTTTTTAAGATATTTCCTGTAAGCTATGTTGATATTTTTTTGTTTTAAAAATTTCCCAGTTTTTTTCCGTTGGTTTGCCGAATAGGTTAAGCATTTAAAAGTGGTATTTTTGTCCTTAAAACGTGGGTATATTTCTGAGATTGCCTTGTTTCTAAGTTCTTTCCTAACTATACTATTGATTAAAGTAACCGAATAACCGTTGTTAACGGCTACTTGTTTTATGTAGTTTAATTCTTTAGTGAAATTTTCCTCTGATAAGGGGATATTAGTTACTCTATGTATAAAACTATGATAAGCTGCGAGTTTATGATGAATTATTGTGAATTGTAGTATCTGGTATGACAGGTTTGTGATATATTGCAAATTCATATGTTTTTTCATGGTTTTACTGATTGTTAAGTCTAGGAAATTGATTTTCCCTCCGACTTCTTCTTCCATTGTAAAACTGATATTTCTATGTAAAGAATTAATATACTGTAAAAAGTGAGTTAATTGTCTGTCCGCACCTATAAAGCATACAATTATACCGTCTACGTATCGATACCAGTATAGACAATTATTACTATTATTATTAGGGTTGTTAAATATCATTGTTTCAATACTGTCCATGAAAATTCATCAAGTAATGGACTTAATGGACTCCCCATATTTAACCCTTCCTTACTATTGTAGAATGTATTGTTAAATGAGAAATAATTTTGTCTTAGGCAAGTTCTTAATAAATTAATTATGTCCATTTTTATAACTTCATTTACTTTGCTTTTTGTTAATAGGTTCTCTATTAAAATTATTGTTTCCTCTGGGTGAACACTTGGAAATAAGTTTTTTGACATCGAAAGGGACTAATTTAGAACTATCTGGTATTGTTATTGTTATAAATACTTTTCTTTTTAACACATTGAATACATAGGCCAGTTTACCATAAGCAGCCCAGGAGAGATCGCTGAATTTATTGTGTTTGGTTATCTCGTCCTATGCTGATTTCATGTCCCAGTTATTTTTATTTGTGCACTTGCTCGATCTCTACGTTATTCAGTTTTATATTGTCGCTTAATACAAGATTTATCATAAACTGGATCTTGGATAGATTGATTTTTAGACCAACCTTTTCTGAAGCTTCTTGAAGCATCTGTAGCATAGTTTGTACTTCTTGTATTTTGTCTGTTATTAAGACAATGTCGTCGGCGAAACAGAGGTGATTTAACTTTTCACCGTCATGTTAAGTTCCATTCTTTCCCAGTTTATTGATTTTAGAGTACCTTCTAGGAGTGTAACGAAGAGGGCGTATCGCTCTGCCGTACTCTTCTTTCGATTTGAAATTTGCGGATGGATTGGTTAGTTTGTGTTTTAACAGGAGCAGTGGCATTTTCATATGCCTATTTAATTACATTAGAATATCGATCATCAATACTACATATACTCAGCAAGCGCTTCCAAAAGTCTCTGCTGGTTTACAGAATCAAAAGCCTTTTCGAAGTCCACAAATATGAGCACAACAGGCTTATTATAATCTATACTTTTTTCAGTAAGGATTTTAACTGGAAGCAGATGGTTGTTTGTTCCGTACCCCGAGCAGAAATCTGCCTGTTCTTGTGAAAGGAAAAACTCGAATTTATTTGCTAATGGGTCGATAATTTGTAAGGTCTGAAGTATCTCCTTTTTTATGCATGACGATAATAGTTGCATTATTCCATTGCGATGGAGTTATTCCGTCCAGGAGGTATAGTAGGCACTTATTGAATAAAATTTTAAGAAATTTGATAAATTTATTGTCCTCGTTGTTTAATTCCCTCTATTACAATATTGTCTTTACCCGGAGCTTTGTTATTTTTCATGTCCTTTATGGCTAATTTGATTTCTTTCCTGTGATGTCTGAAATATCCTCCGGCCCTGATTTAGGACTTTTGGTATGTTGATATCTGCTCTTTTATCTTGTAAGGTATATAATTGTTGATAAAATAATTCGATGATCTGTAAAACATATCTTTTGGGTGTTATTACATTACTATGTATGTCCTTTATCTTGTATATGTTTTCCTGTCCATTATGTTCTTCCTTCTCAAAACTTTTAAGCTTTTATTCTGTTCTACAATGTTTTTAATTTTCTCTGCATTTTTTGTGTTTTGTCTTTTCTAATTTTTCTTGATATCTTTCTATATTTGTGTATTCATCTGTAGTCTTATCTACCATTGCTCTCCTTTGCCTCATTAGCTATTTTCCTCTTTGCTTTAATTTCTGTTCTTTTTGTTGTTTTTGGGCAAGTTTTGTCAATGGCATTTTTCTATACTATGTATGTTTGACGAGCTTGCGATCTCTCTTCTATGAGAATCTATATCCTCCGGGGTTGTTTCCTGTTTAATGTTAATAAACACTTTTGCTCTCACAATGCGATCGTCACTCCCAACTGAACATCTATTTAGGACACTTACGTCTTGAATAATGTCTTTCTCGTTGCTACTTATGAAATCTACTGCATTTTTTGTTTTACCATCTGGGCTAGACCATGTCCATTTTCTGTTTTTGTTCTTTTGGAAGACGGTGTTCATTACATATAAACTATTTTGATCTAAAAAGCAGCAACATTATTTATGCTATATTTTACGTTCCTTGCTAGAATAGCATTATTTTCGTGAAGGAATCACTTTCTCTAACATTTTCGAATTTCTTCACAGGGTTCCCAGATTACAAAAAACAGGTTCCAATTTTCGTCAGTCTTTCTATCTGTCGATCTGTCTAACCCTCAGACTGTTACTCGTTAATTTTCGAACGAAATAAGATATCAGTTTCGATTTGGTATTATTTGAAGTGTGATAGGAATCTTTTCGAAGAAGGAGTTAAAAGGGATAAGGTTCGTTAAATTTTGTATAGTTTTAATTATACCCATATTGTGGCAGTATTATATTTGTTTGAGCACACCCTTATGTCAGAGAGAGTGGATTCCAGCTATGTAGATTACTGCAGAGCAAGCCTTTTTTTAAAGTTGGTGCTCACTTATTTAATGTCTAATAATTGTTCCCGTCCATTGTAAGAAACGCTAAAAAAGGCGTCTTATTAATTAGATAATAAAAGAGAAGTTAAAAAATTAGTAATTTATGCAAGTTCTCTAAATTTTAAAATATCCATAGCCTTATATGTTAAAAATAAAACTGTGTACAAGATAATATTTCTCTGTCAGTATTCGAAAACAAAAAGATATAAAACGTGTTGACATTACATAATTTCTAACCAGTACTTATAATAAACTGATAGAACCAGTTCTCACCTTGGCACATACCTACATATTAAATCGTTTGTACTTTAGCTAAAAAATTCGAACGTTCTGGAACTTTCTTGACAAATGGGGTATTTTCATTATTATTAGTATATCTTGAGAGAAAGTTAAACGTTGTAAATAAAGAAGACACATTGTACTACTTGAATGAGATCTCAGTTATTTATAAAATTTTGCTTTGTCGACTTCACAACGGATTTAAAGTAATCTCAAGAAAAAATCTGGCTGATACTGGAATTTCAGGATAAGTAAAAAAAAAAACATAATCGAGAACTTACTTAAAGAAACGAATTTCCCGTCCAACATTGCGAAATAGACTTAATCTTAGAGTCAGCTAAACAGGTGAACAAAAAATAGAATAGCCCTGTGTTGCTGCGCTGCCTGTTCGTTCAAAACTATTGTTAAAGTTAAATAAAAGTAAAGAAATAGATCAGATAAATTACACAGGGCAACAAAAAAATATTTTTGTTTTGGTGCCTGGGATTTTAGAGCTGATTTTAACTATATTTGGGACGCTAAATCTATACATGCAATCCGTTTTTCTCTATCAGCTCTAGTTTTTTAGATACATCAACTTATCTACCAATGTGGTTTTTGTTCAGTATATTCATTTATGAGAGTTCTAAAATTATTATATATTCATTAATGTAGGTACAATGGTTTTATTGTCAGTCTGTAATTGAGTAAATTCCAGGTAAATGTATAAATAGTGGAACCATTGCCTATCAGGTACCTGAACTGACCCTTTTAATCACCTAACTCGGGTAAGTCTCGTCAGTTTGTGCGTTCTTACTAATGAGAGTAGATCGAATTCGGCGTGTTATTTTATGTTAAGAAAAGAGTGTTTTTGTGTTATTGAACAGAATTAAAGTGAGTTCAGGTTCCAGTTCAAGAAGAAGTTGTGTAAATCAACCTGATGTGTTTTGCTATATATGCGGAGAATACATGTTTCAACAAAACAGACAAACTATTACTGACTTTGTAAAGTATCTTGGATACTTTGGAGTTAAGCTTGGTGATCAGGACAAAACGTGGGCCCCGCATCTCGTATGTAAAACTTGTACAGAGCATTTACGGCAGTGGACTACCGGGAAAAGAAAATGTCTAAAATTCGGCGTACCAATGGTTTGGAGAGAACCAAAAAACCACTTCAATGATTGTTATTTCTGTTTAGTAAATACTAATGGAATCAATCGAAATAACCGCAGTAAGTGGACTTATCCCAATTTAGACTCGGCAATACGCCCTATCCCGCACTCAGATGAAATACCGATTCCAACATTTCATCAGCTACCACATATCTCTGATGACGAATATTTTCCCTCTGATCGCTCTTCTGATGCTAATAAAAGTTCTGATGCCAATGAAACTAACAGTGACTATGAGGGGACGTCATCAGTTCCTCAACGCTTCAATCAAAATGAATTAAATGATCTCACCAGGGATCTCAATTTATCGAAAAAAGCTTCTGAAGTACTGGCTTCTAGGTTGAACGACAAAAAATTTACTGGAACAAGGAACCAAAATTACCTTTTACCGTACAAGAGAAAAAGATCTGCTACCATTCTTTTCTCAAGAAGACAATCTTGTATTTTGTCACGAAATTAGGGGACTCATGAAAGAAATGGGACTTTCTGAATATATTCCAGATGATTGGCGCCTATTTATTGACAGTTCAAAGCGAAGTTTAAAATGTGTCCTTCTACATAATGGGAATAAATATAGTTGAATACCACTAGCTCACTCAACGAAACTGAAAGAAGAATATAATACCATAGCTTTGGTCTTGCAGAAGATAAAGTATTACGAACATCAATGGATGATTTGTGTAGACTTAAACATGGTAAACTTTCTTCTTGGGCAGCAAAGTGATTACACGAAATATCCGTGTTTCTTGTGCCTCTGGGATAGTAGGGACAAAACACACCACTGCGTTAGAAAAGATTGGCCTCAGAGAGAAAACATGGACGTTGGGGAAAAGAATGTCATTAACGACGCTTTGGTTGAAAGAGAAAAAATCATACTTCCTCCGTTACATATAAAGTTGGGCTTAATGAAGCAATTTGTAAAGGCTCTTGATAAGAATGGGTCTTGTTTTGCATATATAGGGGTAAAAATGCATCAGTTGAGCACAGAAAAACTCAAAGCAGGGATATTTGACGGCCCACAAATAAGACAATTAATTAAGGATCCTGCCTTCATAAATTCAATGAATCAAGTTGAACGAGAAGCTTGGACATCATTTGTTGCAGTTGTAGAAAATTTTCTAGGTAAACATAAAGCTCAAAACTATGTTGAAATGGTTAACAAGATGCTTAATAGTTTCAAATCCTTAGGGTGCAATATGAGTATTAAAATACACTATTTACACAGCCATTTAGACCGTTTTCCAGAAAATTTAGGAGACATGAGTGAAGAACAAGGTGAAAGATTTCACCAAGATATTAAAGTTATGGAGGACCGCTACCAAGGAAGATGGGACATGCACATGATGGCAGATTACTGCTGGAGTTTAAAAAGGGACTGTTTAAAAAAACATTCAAGAATGTCGCGGAAAAGAAGCTTTCCAAGTGTTGAGTGACTATTTCATTTCTTCAATGTTTTTTTTTTGTTTGTAAGTACAACATAATATTGTATTTTGTATAACTAAAATAAAAATTTCGTATCTACTTTTGTTTACTACACTTACGGATTTGAGTTACAATAATGTAACTTATATTTCTCTAAAATTGTATATCTTAAAAATTTGAGCTCCTAGGTACAAATGAATACGTTATTTGAATTCAGGACATCAAATTGATACAGAATCAGCTCAAAAAACCTCGACACCAAAACAGCTGTTCCCCTGTGTTATAGATGTAATAAAATATATATCTATAACCTGGTCAGAAAACATATGTATGAATTTAAAAAATCACGTAAATCGGATAAGTGTAAGTAAGTTCTCGAGGGATAAGCGCACTAACGGATAGACAGACAGACAGGGAGACGTTGCATTTTATATATATTATAGATATAGATTATTATTATTATATAACCTGGCCAAAGAATATATGTATGAATTTATATAAAGACAGGTAAATCGGATAAATGGTTCTCGCGTGATAAACGCACTAATGGACAGACAGACAGACAGAGAGACATTGCATTTTATATATATTATAGATTATAGATATTCTTTGCTACATAATATTATTCCATATTTAATGGTTTAGGCTGTGTATTGCAAACGAACGCGCTAGCGGCAAACTTTTTTTTCCGACTTCATTCGATATTTTACGTCACTGCTCATTCCTTATGCTACCTATCGTAGTAAAATATAGCGGATAGACAGACAGACAGGGAGACGTTGCATTTTATATATATTATAGATATAGATTATTATTATTATAAAACCTGGCCAAAGAATATATGTATGAATTTATATAAGAACAGGTAAATCGGATAAATGGTTCTCGCGTGATAAACGCACTAATGGACAGATAGACAGACAGAGAGACATTGCATTTTATATATATTATAGATTATAGATATTCTTTGCTACATAATATTATTCCATATTTAATGGTTTAGGCTGTGTATTGCAAACGAACGCGCTAGCGGCAAACTTTTTTCCTACTTCATTCGATATTTTACGTCACTGCTCATTCCTTATGCTACCTATCGTAATAAAATATAGCCTATAACTGGCCAGAGAAGATATGTATGTTTTAAAAAAAAAGTACGTAAATCGGATAAGTGGTTCTCCAGTGATAAGCGCACTAACGCACAGACATACAGAGAGACGTTGCATTATATATATGTATATATATATATATATATATATATATATATATATATATATATATATATATATCAATCGGTGGTACGAAACTTTAAAAAACTTAAACCCCATTCAAGAATCGATAGCCGGAGAGGTTTTTCACAAAAGGGATTTTCGATTAAAAAAAACATAATTTTTGTCGATGATTATTGGTAACATTCTTTACTGTATCATAAGTAATGGATTATCTAATCTATTGACTCTCATCACCTAAATGTACGTCCGGCAGTATCTGAAACATTTCCGAAGCATTGAAGGAGTGAGCAGATTTTCACTACGAGGAAAAATTGTATTAATGAAAGTTAAAATAAAATGGTTTTTCGTCAGTGGACGCCAAGAGACATAAAAAATTAACATGCACATCATGTGAGGAAATAACAGAACGGGAACACGGCGTCGACATTAACACATTTTGCGAATTATAAGGGATGGCTTATCACTGTAAAGATAATGGTTACTGTCTGGTCTGCATCTACCTGATAAGATCCAATGGATCGAGATGCGTCCCAAATAGATACTTTGTTAGTGAATGCGCCAGGGGAAGGTCCATTTTCTTTGACGTCCCCGTCCTTTTGATACAGTCTTATAGGAAATGTTACTGAAAATCATCATCTGCTAGCCCCTCGTTAAATTTTACCCACAAAAATTTTAATACGATTTGTTATACCATTAATATTAACATCTTGTTAGAGCAACTTGTTAAAGAGAAAATGCACTCCTCATTTTTACAATTCAAGACATGTAAAGAATAAATATCAAATTCGATTATTCGAGCTGCTGTAATTACATTTCAAACATCGTAAATAGGGGAATACATAAATCTGTAAGTAGAAGGGAATAGAATTTCCTAATAAATTCAAATAGAAAATAAATTGTATGGAATTGTATTAAAGCCTTATATCTCATAATATTTTCAATATTTATTTTCTTATTAACAGGTTGACTGCCGACCACTCTCGATCGGAGTGCGTCGGGTCTCTTCGCCAACGCCGTCTACTCCGATCGGAGTTCGACATGCGTTCTTACGAAACGTTTTAGTATTCCATCGGCGTTGTATATGAAACGTGTTTCTAGTGGTGGCGTTGCTTAAAAACGCAAGTTCTAACAGGTGCTTAAGTGGTTCCGCGGTTGCTTTTGGTTTGGTTGTAATCTGCCGTACAATATGGACAATCAACCTGGGCCTTCTGGTATTAAAAAAAGACATTGTAGTGATGAAAAAAAGGTGTATGATAAGAAAAAGAAGCTAACTGACACTGAATTATTGCAGCTATTGGAAGAAAGCGGAGGTAGTAGTGACGAACATTACGTACCAGACACAGACGATAGTGATGTAAATTCAAGTTCCGAGGCCGAAGAAGAGATTTTATAGACCCTATTCGGCCACATCAAACACTTCCTAGCCTTGATGAGATAAAATGGAACGACAGAGGTGCGTTAAAACAAATTTTGTTCCAGAAAAACCCAGGAATTATTGGTGCAAATTCCAGGACAGGGTGCACCTATCGATTTTTCGAAATGATCATTGATGATGATTTTTTACAAACTATTGTAGAACGAACGAACTCTTACGCAGTCGAGGTTTTGCTGCGCCCAGAAACAAATACAAAATCATGTATTACTAATTTTAAAGATCTTACTCTTGACGAACTAAAAATTTTTTTGGCCCTGTTACTTCACACTGGCACAATATCCTTGAGCCGTCTTAACGATTATTGGAAAACTGATCCGCTATTTAATCTACCTCTTTTTAGAAAATATATGTCAAGGAATAGATTTTTGCTTATCTTGAGGTGTTTGCATTTTACATCTCCAGATATGGATCCGGCAGATCGGCTAGGAAAGATTAGATTTGTGGCAGATTTTTTTAACAACAAGATGGGAGAAATTTACTATCCTGGAAGAGAGTTGTCTTTGGATGAAGCTATGGTACTTTATCGGGGTCGTCTCCAGTTTAAACAGTATATCAAGAATAAGCGTCATAAGTATGGTATGAAGTTATACATGCTGACAGAGCCTAATCGACTTATTTTGAAATTTCGTGTCTACGAAGGTGCGACAGATGTTTATGGTGGAAGCGGACATACTGAAAAGATTGTTTTATATTTATTGGAGGAAAAATTGGGTGTGGGACATGCTGTTTATCTAGACAATTTTTACAATAGTGTTAATTTAGCTAGGAAATTACTTCAACAAAATACATACTGCACTGGTACGCTGAGAGCTGAGAGGAAAGATAATCCGAAAGAGGTAATGAGTGCAAACTTAAAACGTGGTGAGAATAAATCTATGTTTTGCAATGGAGTGCATGTCGGAAAATGGCGCGATAAACGCAATGTTCAATACATTTCAACAGAATTTGGAAGCGAAATGGGCATTTTTTAAAAACAAAAGAAATCAAGAATCTGAAAAACCTTCCGCAATCATTGGATATAATGCTTTTATGTCCGGTATAGATAGACAGGATCAAATGATGGCATATTATCCTTGCAGCCGTAAAACCATTCGGTGGTACAAAAAGTTATTCATGCATGTGCTGCAAATGAGCATGATAAACGCCTATTTTTTGTACAATAAATATTCGCGGTCTGACCAGTTACGATTATATGACTTCCGATTGGATGTCATAAGAAATTTACTAGCCAGACGACCAATTACTAATTTGCCGCAAATTCCTCCAGGCCAAATAAATGTCCACAGCATTAGCAAAGTAGAAAAAATTGTTAGTGAAAAAAAAGGAACTAAAGAAACAAAACGGGTAAGCAGAAAGGAATGCAAAGAATGCAGGAAAAATAAAATAAGAAAGCAAACAGTGTATGAATGCAAAATGTGCCCTGGACAACCAGGTTTTTTTGCCTTAATTGCTTTGAGGATTACCATAAAAATGTACAAAAATGATTTAGAAATAAATGTTTTGAGTTCATGAGTTCGATTTATTATTTCTTTACTTATTTAATTGGACACTCCGATCGGAGTGTTCGGCATCTAGTAAAAATTTTCACTTGCAATGCCGATTACTCCGATCGGAGTGAAATTTTTTTTTTCTAATATTTTGAATGGCACATAAAAAAAAACACATCCAAGACTCATTTTAATTCATATTTACCAAAATAAAATAAAAATATTTGGAAAAATCTTACCGGCGTCAACCACAAACTCAAAAATATAGATCGGCAGTCAACCTGTTAAGAGGTTTATCAAATCGATAACTTACCACCTTAAAATGAATCATATTCCTTTTTTTCAGCCAATGGGCATGTACCCCCACAAATATGAATGGGCTTCACCTAACCAACAAAATGGAGATTGTTCTATTTGGGTAAGGGCTGCCCAATTAGAATTTGATGATGGCAGCTGGGAATGTCAAGTTACAGCCAGTGATTTTCATACACAAGATGCTCTTACCAGTCATCCTGTTCGACTTGTAGTTAGAGGTAAGCATGCACTTACCTTGTTTGCATAATTAATAGTTGGAACTTATACAACAACGTTTCCATTATACTAGTGTAATACACATAAACATGTATTATTATTTTTTCGCATGAAAAAAAATAGCGTATAAAGTAGTTTAATCGTTATCGATAGACAGACCCATAGAAGAAGACAAAATCTTTTAAAATCATTTGAAAAATCATAGTTCTTGATATCAAACTATGCCAAAGTAGAGCGACTTTTCAAAGTTTCGCCTACGATTATGCTTATAAGATGCCCTATTTTCGTGATACTGAACTAGAATTAAGGAACATGACAGATTTATATAACAGAAAATATATAATCAGCTGGAGCTGAACATCAAGACACAATATCAATGTTATAGAAAGAGGTTCTAGCTGTCATTTTCAATTTCAATTCACGAATAATGAGAGCAAAAATTAAAATTTACAAACAAATATTTAATGATCCCTACCACGTTTACCCTCTTCATCTCTTAATTTGTTAACATTGACGACGACATATAAAGATGTATACAAAACAACTACTCTAATCTCCTTTCCCGCACTTTCATCAACAAAAAAACAAAAAAAGTTACCATATTACTGTATAACTGTTTCACTAAATTTATTCTGATCACTCTGACACGTGTTTCAGTCTCGCGACCGCTTACAACTTAAGTTCTAAAAGATATTACATTTGGATGGTTAATTAGTACTAAATTTAAATTACGAGGTAATAAAATTAGGTTAATTACAGGTGGTCTATCTTAATACGGCGTTTAATATGGGCATTTTTCAAATTTTATTTGGTTGTTCGTTATTTTTATATTAGTTTTAATGACTTTTTAGTGTTCCTTATGGAACACTTATCAGATGACTTCGGTGTCTGTCCGTCTGTCTGTCACACCCGATTTTCTCCGAAACTATTTGTCATAGAAAGTTGAAATTTGGTAATAATATAGGAATTGATGGCCTCATCAGAGCCATGTAGTTTTGAAAGTTAAATTTTGACTTAAGGGGTTAGTTTTGGGGGGTGAAATCGGAAGTGAAAAAAAGATTTTTTTTACTAGATCATCGAGTGCGGTGTCAAATGAAAACTCTTGGTGTTCACTGTCAAGCTTTCGATAATGTTTATTATCTTCTTCAAAGACACGTTTAACACATGAGTTCTAAACTAAAGAACACTGCATTTTCATCGGAATCGCCGGAAAAATCAGCAAATTCACATGGATGATTACCGATTTACATTTTCATGAATGCACGTCGTAACGTAAATATATATATATATATATATATATATATATATATATATATATATATATATATATATATATATATATATATAAATGTATATATATATATATATATATATATATATATATATATATATATATATATTAGTAAATGTTCTCGACCGTTAAAATTTATAAAAAGTGTAGAGATTCGGGAAAGTGGTCGGGACCCCACCACTACAGTGCAAACAAATTTTAATCTTCTAATAAAAAGTCTTAATCAAAATGGAGAAATAACTGAACAGGATGCCAAGAAACTTACTATTTATAATTCAACTTTTCCAAGGTTATATACTGTTTACCTAAAATACACAAAACAGACATTCCATTAAGACCAATTGTTAGTTCGGTGAACGCTACCACATATGAATTATCGAAGTATCTATCAGATATTCTGAGTACCTCACTTGGAAATACTACTGACTATAATATTAAAGATACATTTTCCTTTGTAAATGCAGTCAATGGTTTGCAAGTACCAACAGATTATGTGTTGCTCTCATTGGATGTAATATCGTTGTTTACGAACATACCACTTGAATTGGTAATTGAAATCTTGGGCAATAAGTGGGATCTTATAAAGATACATACTAGTTTATCAAAGAACAATTTTTTAAAATTAATTACATTTATCTTTAAAAACACTTATTTCGGATTCAATGATAAATTTTATAGTCAAATATTTGGTACACCGATGGGCTCACCTATTAGTCCAATCTTAGCCACCATAGTTTTAGACTATCTGCTTGACTGTGTGTTACCAAAGTTACCGTTTGGAATCCCTTTTATGTACAAATATGTGGATGATATTATATGTTCCGTACCTGCTAACTGCACTCAAGTAATTTTGGACATTTTTAACTCTTTTCATAACAAACTACAATTTACAGTGGAAGCTGAAAAAGATCACAGTGTACCTTTTCTAGACACAAAAGTCATAAGAAATTCAGATAATAAAATCATTTTAGACTGGTTCCAAAAACCCTCGGCATCTAACAGATTTATCAACTTCTTTTCCAACCATCCCTCTAACCAAAAATTTAATACAGTTACAGCTATGAGAAACAGAATAACTCACATCAGTGACGAAAGCTTTTTACACACAAACTTAAAAAAACTTTTTAATATCTTTACTCAATAACGGATTTCCAAAACACATTCTAAAAAGGATTATTTACAACTCCAATATTTATGATGGGCCCTTGGATGACAACAGTCACGAACCTAAATATATCAAACTACCATTTATACCCGAATTAACTAACAAAATAGTAAAAATTTTTAAAAAAGTTCCTCACCTAAGGATTGCAAAATATAATACCCTGAGTAATTGGACTCTGTTCAGTAAAGTTAAACAAAAAACTCCTCTTTTCTATAACAACAATATAGTATACAAGATATCCTGTCTAGATTGTAATGGTGTCTACATTGGACAAACATCGCAATGGCTCAAGCAGAGAGTAACACAGCACAGGAGTGATTGCTTAATAGGAAAGAACTCTTGTGCTGCAACGAACCATCATATATCAACGGGACACCAATTGGATTTTAAGAATGTAAAGATTCTGGAACAAGAAAACAATCACAAAAAACGCTTGTTCCTTGAGATGCGTCACATTAACAAAGAAACACAATCCATAAATTATAAGTTAGACACCAACAATTTGACTAATATATACTGTAATATTTTAAATAACTTAACATCACACAATTAATAGTCATATCCCATTTACTAACAATCAACACACGTCCATCTCTTTTCATGTTAATTTACTATCAACAAACACAAAATAACTTTTCCTATACTGAACCACTAATCAGATTTCTGAAGAAATAAACACAATAAATAATAACAGTGTCATTGCAGCCAGAGCCACAGTATGTTGTTTCGTCTTGTCTGTTCGTAGTTCTGTTAGTTATATATATTTAAATTGAATGTATTTTTTTTTTGTGATACCTCTTCCAATGGAGGAATACTTTGGTTGGTGAGTTTTTCCGTTTTTTAATATGATAAACTTACCAAAAGACTGCTTTGTCATTTTTTTTAGTTTTTAAACTCCAGATGAAGCTGAAAAAATATCAGCGAAATATAGAGTTTTTCTTTAACAACAAATAAGTATTTTATTCAAGACCGCTTTCCCGAAATCTCTACACTTTCTTATATATATATATATATATATATATATATATATATATATATATATATATATATAAAAACGTAATACTTGCGCACACTTTTCTTTGTATTATTTTTAAAAATGGCGAAAAAATCGGTGTCCTCCCGTTACCTCGAAAAGTACGGATTAAAAAATTTTGGAATACTCTTTACGGGGTGTAGATTGAACGAAAATTATCACGAGTGCATTACCTTTAATAATTTATCTGGTATATAAAAAAAAACAAAATTTCAAGGTCATCAGTTTTCAGTAAAGATTGGAAACAAGCTTTGTTGAAAACTCATTTGGGGCGTGTTTTGTGAAGTCACTGATCATTTTATACCTCCGTAATAAAATTTTTTATTTTAAAAGCAATCAACGTACGGAATACTAATTGCGCAAGTTCAACTTGCACTTGACCTGTTATTTATTTTATGCTAATAATTTCTAAGTAATCCAGATGTTTTCCTTTTTGAGCACTATATAGCAACTTCGCCCTCTCGTTATTAAAAAGGTTATTATTGTCTATGCAGTGTTCAGCAAAGCTGGTTGATTTTTGTTTAATTCAAATAGAGTGTCTGTGTTCTTCTAATCTTTGTTGTAGGCTCCGTCCCTTTATCTCACATAGACAGTGTCGCAGTTATCACAATTAAGTTCATATATACCTGATCTTTCATATTTGTTAGATCTTTCTTTGTTATTAATTAGATATCGGGCTATATTGTTTTTATTAACACTTACGCAGTTTATTTCTAACTTAGAGAACTTTAGAAATAAACTGTATAAGTGTTAACAAAAACAATATCGCCCGATATCTAGTTAATAAGAAAGAAATATCTAACAAATATGGAAAATCGGGTATAAATGAACTTAACTTAGCTGAAAAGTTTTTGGTCTAGCTATTTAAAAACACATTTTTTTTTTTGCAAAATTCGAATTTATTCATCAATGTAGTCTTCTTCAAGAGCAATACAATCAGTCCAACGCTTTCCTAACATTTCTATACCTTTCTTGTAGAAGGATTTGTCTTTGTCTTCAAATAGGCCTCATTTTCGGCGATAACTTCTTTACTGGAGTCAAATTTTCTTCCCGCGAGCATTTTTAAAGGTCTGCGAATAGAGAATAGTCGCTGGGGGCTTAATCTGGAGAATACGGTAGATGAAGAAGCAATTCGAACTTCAATTCATACAATTTTACCATCATAACGATTGACTTGTGTCACGGTGCATTATCTTGATGAAAGAGCACTTTTTTCCAGTCTTCAAATGCACCAATAACTTTATATAATATTCGCTATTGATGGTTTTCCCTTCTCAGCGTAGTCGATGAAAATTATTCCATGCACATCCCAAAATACAGAGGCCAAAACCTTCCCAGCCGTCTGTTGTGTCGTTGGTCGCTTCGAACGGCTTTCACTGACTGCTGTCCACTTAGCTGACTACCGATTTGATTCCGGTGTGTAATGGTAGATCTATATTTCATCAATTGTTACATATCGCATGAAAGAATCCTTTTTATTGCGCTTAAAGAAGTCCAAACAGCGCTCAGAATCATTAACACGTTGTTGTTTTTGGCCCACTATGAGCAAACGTGGTATCCATTTCTAACAGAGCTTTCTCATACCCAAATGTTCGTGCAAAATATGACGATTGATATCTTTAGGCTGTGAGCTATCTCACGCAATTTCACTTTACGGTCATCCAAAACAATTTTTGTGGATTTTTTTTTATATATTCCGGTGTAAGCACCTCATTTGGGTGTACAGAGCATTATTTGTGTCTGTATGACCGCATTTAAATTCAGCATACCAGTAAATGATGATTGATTTTCCAGAAACAGAGTCCCCGTAATACTTATCAAGCCATTGCTTTGCTTGAACGGTATTTTTGCCATCCAAAAACAGTGTTTAATAAACACACTAAATTCGATTTTTCCATTGTTTTGAAAATATCAAAAGCAGTGTAACTACAACCACTGTCATTTGTAAACTATTGTCATCAAATTGTGACACGTACCGTTTGAAAGTTGGTACTTCCTAAAAATCATATGGATTTTTTGAAAAGGGCGATATCTATGTATCAGACCAAAAAACTTTTTAGCCTACGTGTTAATTGTGATGACTGTGACGCTGTCTGTGTGGGACAAACGGGAAGGAGTCTACAACAAAGATTAAACGAACACAAACACTCTATTTTAAATAAACAAAAATCAACAGGCTTTGCTGAACACTGCATAGACAATAATCACCTTTTTAATAACGAGAGGGTGAAGTTGCTATACAGTGCTCAAAAAGGAAAACATATGGATTATTCAGAAATTCTTAGCATAAAAAAGGCATTAAAAATAATATAAAAATAACGAACCCCCAAATAGAATTTGGAAATACCCCCATATTAGACGCCGTGTTAAGATAGACTAGTAATTAACTCAATTTTATTACCTCTTAATTTAAATTTAGTACCAATTAACCATCCAAATGTAATATCTTTTAGAACTTAAGTTTAGTCTTATTACCTCTTCAAAAATGGTCGCGAGACTGAAACACATGTCAGAGTGATCTGAATAAATTTAGTGAAACAGTTATACTGTATTTTATTTCAAACTAGCCGTGCCCGCGGCTCCGCTCGCGTGGACTTGATTTACTACTATCGTGCTGCGTATTCCTTATGTTATCTAACGTAAAAAAAATCTGCAATTATTTTCCCTTATGTCCAATATTTTCTCCTTATCTTGCATTATCTCTACCTAATTTCCATTATCTAAGCTTATCTCTGCTCATCTCCCATTATTTCTCCTTATCTCCCATTATTTCTCCTTATCTCCCATTATCTCACCTTATCTCCCATTATCTAGGCTTATCTCGACTTATCTCGCAATATTTCTCCTAATCTCCGATTATTTCTCCTTATCTTCCATTATCTCACCATAAATCCCATTACCTAAACTTATCTCTGATTATCTCCCATTATTTCTCCTTATCTCCCATTATTTATACTTATCTCCCATTATCTCACCTTATCTCCCATTATCTAGGCTTATCTCGAATTATATAGAACATATCATATGTATAAATTTATAAAAACACGTAATCACGCAATATTTTTCTTTATCTCCCATTATTTCTCCTTATCTTCCAATATATCACCTTATCTCCAATTATTTAGGCTTATCTCGACTTATCTCGCAATATTTCTCCTTATCTCCCATTATTTCTCCTTATCTCCCATTATCTCCCATTATCTAGGCTTATATCGTATTATATATAGAACATATCATATATATAAATTTATAAAAACACGTAAATCGGATAAGCGGTTCTCAAGTGATAAGCGCACTAACAGACAGACAGACAGAGAGACGTTGCATTTTATATATATTATATCCTTTGCAACATGATATTGTTCCATATTTATTGGTTTAGGCAGTATATTGCAAGAGAACGCGCTAACGATAGCCTTTTTTTTCCGATTTGATTCACTATTATCGTCACTGCTTATTCTTTATGTTACCTAACGCAATAAAATATATCCTATAACCTGGCCAGAGAACATATGTATGTTTTAAAAAAAAAGTACGTAACGCACTAACGGACAGACAGACAGACAGAGAGACGTTGCATTTTATATATATTATAGATAGATAAGCTGGCTAGAGAACATATGTATATTTAAAAAAAAAAGCACGTCGTGCTTCGTAAATCGGAAAAGTCGTTCCCCAGTGATAAGCGTACTAACGGACAGACAGATAGACAGACAGAGAGACGCTGCATTTTATATATATTATAGATATAGATTATTATTATTATATAACCTGGCCAAAGAATATATGTATGAATTTAAGAAAAGACACGTAAATTGGATAAGTGATTCTCGCGTGATAAATGCACTAATGGACAGACAGACAGACAGAGAGACATTGCATTTTATATATATTATAGATTATAGATATTCTCTGTTACATAATATTGTTCCATATTTAATGGTTTAGGCTGTGTATAGAAAGGGAACGCGCTACCGGCTTCATTTACTATTATCGTCTCTGCTCATCCCTTATGCGACCTATCGTAATAAAATATAGCCTATAACCTGACCAGAGAACATATCTATGTTTTTAAAAAAAAGTACGTAAATCGGATAAGTGGTTCTCCAGTGATAAGCGCACTAACGGACAGACAGACAGAGAGACGTTGCATTTTATATATATTATAGAAGTGTAAATATTAAGATGTTTCACCTAGAACCGACCTCAAACTCCATAAATTTTACCATATTATTATTAAAAACCGTGTAAAATTTATCGACAGCCACCTCTTTCACCTGATTAGATAATAACTATGTACCAAGTTTAAAATTTATATCTCATTTCACTCGAAAGTTATCGTGCCAGCAGACTGACGAAAATGAGTGACTATGTTTTTTCGTGATCTAGGAACCCTAAAACGTGAAGAAAAGCAAAAATATGTGATTTTTCTCGAATATAATAATTTCTTTTAGCAAGGAAACTAAAAATATATAAAATCTTTGAACCAGTACTTCTAAAATAATGACTGTATTTGACTTTTACACTAAAGAATTCAAGCATTACAAATCGGCATTTTAGAAGATTGATACATTATGGCCAGATATTAGTAACGAAAATAAGTTACGCCTAATAAAACGTATTTCTTCTTGTTCGACTTGTGTAAGAGTTTTGTAGTTTATACCGACTATTCTAGATTTTAAAAGATTTATCCTGAAAAATGCACAAAAGCCCTGATCGAAGATAAAACAACTAGTCTAAAATTACGCATATGTCTTCTTGGTTGGCGTTTCCAGTGAAAAGTTTCTCCGCCCCGGGCATTATGTAAATGACCGCCTTATTTGCACAGTGTTCCCAACTTTTATTACCAAGCTCTAGATCCGCTTAGTTTTTCTTTGCTGAAGTGTCGATTTTGTCGGTGATATATTTTGCCGGAGAAGTAAAATAAAATAAATAAAAACTTACTTACATATAGAAAAAAAAAAGATTTACTTTGATAAATGTTAAAAAGGTTATATTTATTAGATAAGGTTTCCTTCAGTTTTTCATGTGAGGAATGTGAATGATATATTGAAATAAGACAATTCAATACAAAATACAACACAAAAAATTCTATTGACCTCACAAATAAACTTAAAAATATCTCCATCCCAAAGAATGCCCTTCTGGTTTAATTCGATGTAATAAATATGTTCTCCAATGTCCAAAATAAAGATTGTTTAGAAATTATTGAAACTATGCTACAAAAAAACATCAATATAATAATACAATAAGATATATTGAAATTTTTCGAGTTTTGTATGACTGGAAATTATTTCCAGTTGAATAATCAATTTTTCAAATAAAGGGACCATCCCTATGGATTCTCCTCTTTTGCTGGCAGAAATTTTTATATCAGAACTCGAAAATAATTTTCTAAAAACACGCAAAAAATATCCTCTTTTGGTTTAGATATGTGGACGACATCTTAGTATGTTTCCATGGAAATGATATTGAACTAAATTCTACTTTAAATTATCTAAATAATATACACCTCAACATAAAATTCACATTTTAAAAGGAAACAGATAATAAAATAAATTTCCTAAATATTACAATTTCGAAGAAGGGAAATAAATTAGATTTCGATATTTTCCGTAAACCAACCTTTTCAGACGTCACCATACCAGCTAACTCAATACACCGTAATTCCCATAAACTGGCAGCTTATAGATCTATGATCCATAGAGCCTTTAATATCCTTACTACAAATAATTTAAAAAAAGAACTTTACACAATCAAGCATATAGCACTCAATAACGGCTTCCAACCTAAAATAAGTAATACCCTAATAAGCCGGAAACAAAAGCAAATCACTTTCAGCTTAATTTACCCCATAAAGGAATACCAAGAAAGAAAAACAGTCATATCTCTGACATATTTTGGTCCCATCTCGAATAAAGTATCTCAAGTTCTCACAGCCGAAAAAACAAGAATAGGTTTAAAATCCGCACAGAAATTATCCAATATGTTTTTCAGTGCCAAAGATAAATATAATAAATTAGGAGTTTATAAACTTAATTATCAAGATTCCCAGAACATAATGCATCTTATAGCTTAAAAATGAAACATCACATTTTGCTAAGCATTTTTAAGAAACAGGCCATCCATTTCCCAATATTAATTGTGTATTAATATTTCATACGGCACTTAAAGGATCAAAACTTAATTTCTTAGAAAATATAGTTGTACTACGAAATCGCGATAATGCATTTGTAAATCTTCACAAAAAAAATATATTTAGTGTCAGTTAACAACGTAATGTAGTTATTTTATTGTTAATGAAATGAACATCTCCAACTCGCAACTATATAATGCGGATGAATCTGGACTATTTTATCGTTTTTTTACCGGATAAAACATTTGTCACAGCAAACGAAAAGATCGCACCGGGCCGAAAAATTGCAAAGGAAAGAATCACATTTTTGTTGTGTGCTAACGCAGATGGTTCGCACAAGTTAAAGCCGTTGGTCATTGGTAAATCTGCAAATCCACGTTGCTTTAAGGGATTTGAAAACCCATTTTAATACGCCAATTCGAAGAAGTCGTGGATGAATTCAGAGTTATTCTTCAACTGGTTTCATCATTTATTTATAAAACAGGTAAACTTATTTTTTTTAGTTTCATAAAAAAATTTGCAGATTATTGCATAAAAATTTTTGCAGGTTCGCCAATTTTCTGCTAAAAATAATTTACCACCAAAGGCATTGTTGCTGATTGATAACTGTACTGCCCATAAGCCAATTGACATGCTACAGTCTGATGATGAAAAGATCGCTGCAATGCTTTTACCACCTAACGTAACAGCGGTTTTGCAACCCATGGATCAAAATCAAATAAGACTGGTCAAGTTAGAATATCGAACTAAATTGGTATAGAACATTGTCGCACAAGAAAACGTTCCGATTGAAAATATTTTGAAGGCACATACAATTCGTGATGCTATTTTGCTACTTAAATCAGTGTGGGACGAATTGCCGCAAGCCGTTCTTATAAAAGCGTGGAATAAGATAAAAAAGTGGGATGATGATCAGTACGATAGTGAAGACGACATTCCGCTCTCTAAATTGATTACATCAAATAGTACATACAACGAAACACTTCGAGAAGTTCAATTGTTGATGTCAAAGGTGGGTGATAATGTTGACATCAGCATTGATGACATTGAAAATTGGAACAATGATCAAATTTCAGAAGATAACGATGATTTCGAAGTGTCCGATAATGATAACGACGGGTCAATTATCGAGCAAGATATTCAGCAACCAAAAGTGAGCTTCTCGAAAGCAGTTGAAAGCATCAAAATCTTGATAAAACGGTTTGAAAACAATAACGATGAAAATCAGGTGGCAGACCTTGTCAATATGCGCACGGAAATGGTCAAGAGCTATTACACAAAAGAAAAAAAACAAACAAGTCTCGACTGCTTCTTTAAACCACTCCGTACAAGTTAATATAAAGTTACTGCGCACGGAAATATTCAAGAGTGACTGTGAACTTTAAACCAACCGATACAAATTAAATCTAAGTTTCTTTTTTGTAGTGATGAAAACTAAGTCAATGAAATAAATTTAGCATGTCATTTCCAAAAAATCTAGGTTTATTATTTTATTTTTTTCAATTTTGAAAACCGCTTAGAAAAGTTAATAGTTCGAAAACGTTAATTACCGTTGAAATATTTCGGTTAACTTTTTCGAGATTCTACTGTATTTATACATGTATACCCGTTATGAAATAAGGAATAAACCACTGTGTTAATATTCATAACATATGATTGATTTACTTTTTAACACTAATCTACTGTGAAATAAACAAAATTAATTTTCCTTAGGGTCCTAAAATGCTACCCTTATTAATTAATAAAACCAAAGCAACAATAGAGAGAGAGAGAGCAAACATTCCTACCTACCACCAAATAGTATGGCAACACTTGCTGCACTAGAATCTGACCCTTGAGGGTGTCTCGCCAGTTGCGCACCAACTTTTGGTTTAATAAACTTAAGAATAGGTTTAACAAGTTGGCCGCTATTGAATATGTAATGTGTAAGTTTATGCGGCTTGGCCTCGCTGGCATTATATTCAAAATGTTGCGGAATTAACGCCTAATCTGGGCAAACCCGAGCTTGCGGATTTGAACGCTAATTAAGATCGTTGTGTAATTAGCAGCTTAAATTTTACACTGGTTTAATAAAAATCCGGTAAATGTTTTAATTTTAGACTAATGTGGCTATGTTAAGTAGAATTTATTAGTTTGATTTTTGTTTTACGTAGTAGCGCACTAGAGACTAACCCAACATCTTATAGACTAATCACAAGGAAATTATTAGCTAAAAAAGAGCTATTTTTTATGTAGATTAATTTAGGTTAGTTAAATAGGAATTATATTCTTCTTTTTAGGGTCAACTTTTGATTTATTCTTAACTTTTGATTTATTCTTAACTAGCCGTGCCCGCGGCTCCACTCGCGTGGACTTGATTCGCTACTGTCGTCACTGCTTATTCCTTATGTTACCTAACGTAATAAAATATCTGCCCTTATTTCCCCTTACCTCCCATTTTATTTTTTCCTTATCTCCCATTATCTCTACATAATTTCCATTATCTAGGCTTATCTCTATTCATCTCCCATTATTTCTCCTTATCTCCCATTATTTCTCCTTATCTCCCATTATCTCACCATAACTCACATTATCTAGACTTATCTCTGCTTGTCTCCCATTAATTATCCTTATCTCCCATTATCTCACCTTATCTCCCATTATCTAGGCTTTTATCGAATTATATTGAATTATATAGAACATATGTCTAAATTTATAAAAACACGTAAATCGGATAAGTGGTTCTCAAGTGATAAGCGCACTAACGGACAGACAGACAGACAGAGAGACGTTACATAATATTATATATTATATTCTTTGCAACATGATATTGTTCCATATTTAATGATTTAGGCAGTGTATTGCAAGAGAACGCGCTAACGGTAACCTTTTATCCGACTTGATTCACTATTATCGTCACTGCTTATTCTTTATGTTACCTAACGCAATAAAATATATCCTATAACTTGGCCAGAGAACATATGTATGTTTTAAAACAAGTACGTAACGCACTAACGGACAGACAGAGAGACGTTGTATTTTATATACATTATAGATAGATAACCTGGCCAGAGAACATATGTATGTTTTAAAAAAAAAATACGTAAAAAAGTGGTTCTCCAGTGATAAGCGCACTAACGGACAGACAGACAGACAGAGATACGTAGCATTTTGTACATATTATAGATGTAATAAAATATATATCTATAACCTGGTCAGAGAACATATGTATGAATTTAAAAAATCGCGTAAATCGGATAAGTGGTTCTCGAGGTATAAGCGCACTTGATATATATTATAGATATCGATTATTATTATTATTATATAACCTGGCCGAAGAATATATGTATGGATTTAAAAAGACACGTAAATCCGATAAGTGGTTTTCGTGTGATAAACGCACTAATGGACAGACAGACGTACAGAGAGACATTACATTTTATATATATTATAGATTATAGATATTCTCTGCTACATAATATTGTTCCATATTTAATGGTTTAGGCTGTGAATTGCAAGGGAACGCGCTAGCGGCAAACTTTTTCCCGACTTCATTCACTATTATCGCCACTGCTCATTCCTTATGCTACCTATCGTAATAAAATATAGCCTATAACCTGGCCAGAGAACATAAGTTCGTAAATCGGATAAGTGGTTCTCCAGTGATAAGCGCACTAACGGACAGCCAGACATACAGAGAGACGTTGCATTTTATATATATTATAGATATAATATTAATATAAAATAACACGTAGGCTGAAAAGTTTTTGGTCTAGCTACTTAAAATACATTTTTTTTCAAAATTCTATTTATTCATCAACATAGTCTCCTTCAAGAGCGATACAATCAGTCTAACGCTTTTGTTTATCTTTACCTTCAAAACAGGCCTCAGTTTCAGCCCAATCTCTTTCCCGCGAGCATTTTTTTTTGAAGTCTACGAATAGATAATAGTCGCTGGGGGCCAAATCCGGAGAATACGGTTGATGAGGAAGCAAGTCGAACTTCAATTCATGCAATTTTGCCACCGTAACCATTGACTTGTGACACGGTACATTGTCTTCATGAAAGAGCTCCTTTTTTTTGTTCATTTGGGGTCGTTTCTTTGAGATTTCTGCCCTAAACGCACCAATACCTTTATATAATATTCGCTATTGAGGGTTTTTCCCTTCTCAGCATAGTCGATGAAAATTGTTCCATGTGCATCCCAAAATACAGAGGCTAAAATCTCTCGTGTCTTTGGTCGCTTGGTCAGTTTCATATGGTCGAGTCTTAACCTGTCTATAAAGTATGAGGGTGTTCTTTTTAAGTTGTTTACCTAGCCATGAAAACTACGCCATATAGAGATATGACTTAATTTTCAAAATTATTATCACTATTCTAAGTGCTTTGATGAAATCCTGTACCAGTTCGTTGCGTTTTTTCAGTTTACGATTTTTTTCTTTCCGCAAAATATGTAAAAGTAATTTGGAGCCTCGTGCACAGATAACGTTTCTTACTAAACAGACAATGGACCTAAAGTTAATTATAAAAGAATGTCCCAGATAAAAACACTACCCTTGAAAGTTCATAAGCTACTCTCTATCAAGTTAAAGTGTGGTTTACGCAAAATAACCTAGCTCTTAGTAACAATAACTACAATAGTGGCAGTAAATATGTTTTTTCTCAGCTATCCCTTAAGGCCGCTGAAAATTGTGAATACGCTAAATTTCCCGGAACATACTTAGATCCTTACTTGTATTTGAACCAACAGTCGTATAGTCTGGATGGATAAAGTGGGGTCAGACACGAGCTGCTGTAGGAATCTTTGTGCTACATTGAAAAGTAGTACGAATATTGACAAATTAAAGGTACCGAGAATGTGTGGAACAAAAATTTATTGACCTTAATATCCTAATTTTAACCTCCTAAATGTTTACTTTACGCCAGGGGTGCTCAAACGGTCGATCGCGAGTGCTTTTTTGAGTCGATCTCGAGAAAAAAATTCCGATATAGAACTATTCACAGATTTTGTTTCAGGTAACTAAAACAAAATGTAATAAATAAACTACTAAAATTTATTCGATCCACAATTAGGCCAGAATAACCCCCTCATCACTTTCTTTTATCGTAATAACCCCCTGCTAGCGGCAAAGTGCATTTGTCTCATTTGCTGTGCGTCAGTTGCAATACCTAAGCGTGGGAACTTAGAGAGGCATCATAAAACGGTTCATAAAAACTATGAAAAGAATTTTCCGTCACAGAGTGAATTAAGAAAACGAAAAGTACGTGATTTGATAACTTGTTTGAAAAAAAGGACAAACCATGTTCACAAGACCAGCCAAACAATCAAAAGCTGCAACGATCGCGTCATTTAAAATATCTCATATATTGGCGAAACACAAGAAACCATTTGATGATGGATTGGTTGTGAAGGAAGCATTTATTGAAGCGGGTGAGACTTTATTTGGAGATTTTAAAAATAAAACAGAGATTATGTCTGCTATTAGAGAACTTCAGTTATCTCGTCCGATTGTCACAAGGCGTGTTGAAGTCATGAGTCATGACATGGCAGATAAACTAAAACATGATATCATGGAATGTACATACTTTTCTTTATAGTTTGACGAATCCACCGATTTGACAGACACTGCCCAGCTGTGTATTTTTATTCAAATGGTATTCAATGACATGTTGGCTAAGGAAGAGTTTTTGACAATGATTCCTCTGAAAGGAAAGACCCGTGGCGATGATGATTTCTCTTCATTTTTCTCCTTCCATTGCATTATACATCAACAAAGTTCAAAAGTTCTAAACATGGAGGAGATTATGGGCATTGCAATAAAAATTGTGAATTCTATCCGTGCACGTAGCTTGCCACGACGGCTCTTTAAATTGCAGTTGGAAGATGTCACACTGATTTAGTTCTTCACATGGACATCAGGTGGTTGAGTAGTGGAAAATTTCTAGAAAGGTTTCAAGAATTATTGCCCGAAGTAACAGCTTTTTCTGGACGAAAGAGGTGATGACACTCAGATGCTGAAAAACGGAAAATGGCTGACTGATTTGGCATTTTTGACAGACATCACAATGCATTTAAACACCATTAATTTGGAGCTTCAAGGTAAAGGAAAAATTATTATTGAGCGCAATAAACGCATTCAAAAGTAAATTGCAACTTATGATAGATCAACTGAAAAGAAAGGATCTGAAAAATTTCCGTCTTTGAAAGCAAGGATTCCTCAGTTGAATTATGATATTTATGAGGCAGAATTATCAAATATTTTTGGCCAATTCGAAATACGTTTTTATGATTTCAGTAAATTGGCAAATATCGCATCGTTTATGAGTTATCCTTTTTCGTGTAAAAAACATTGAGGAATTAGCTATTGAAATAGCAAGTCAGTTTAACATGGACTCATGTTCTGTTGAAAATGAGTTAGTGCAGATTATATCAGATATACATCTCAAAGCCACAGCATCTGATGCAAAATTCTGGTGTTTTATATCTGAAGATAAATATCCGAATCTAAGGCAAATCTCCCTTCAACTGAGGGCAATGTTTGGGTCAACTTACTTGTGCGAGTCTGCATTTTCTGAAATGAAGATAATTAAGTCAAAATATCGCAATCGACTAACTGACGAACATATGTCATCATGCTTGATATTAGCACTCGGTAATTACGTACGATCTTATGAAAAGTATGCTGAGGACATGCAGTGCCACGCTTCAACATCCAAAGTCACTCTTTAATTAAGTTTAGACATTAGAACTCGTTTGTTTTGTAAGAACTAATAAACTCGCAATTTTGAATAATTATGAGTTTTTTTCATTGACATTTTAGAGCAGACCTACGCTTACCTTGACTAAAAAAAAATGCATATTGTGCGGAAAACTAATATCTGTGCCACGATACACCCTACCTAGACGACAATCCTGCATCACACTTACTTGCAGCCTCTCAGAGTCGATCGATCGTAGTCTAATAATATTGAGGTAGATCGCCAATAGTTC